>CAKNYM010045078.1:58386-133905 GCA_932195095.1 Andricus curvator | reverse complement strand
TTACCATCTGGTGATGTCCAGGTGGCCTTATGTATATTTTTATGCTTGAAATATGTGCTTTTGACAACGAGGTTCTTTGAAGCTGCAAAGTTTATTACTCTGGTTCCATTATCATTACTGACGTCATGCAAACTTTCTGATCCTATTGTAGGCCTATACATTGGTTCTTTTCCAATTTTCGCGTTGAAATCCCCCAATACTATTTTTGCGTCAAACGTTGAGAACTTGTCAAAAACCTGCTCGATTGTTTCATAAAAAAGATCTTTAGTGTCTTCGTCTTTGTCCTCGGTGGGGCAGTGCACATTGATTAATACGTGTTTGCTGAAATTACCCTTTAGTACAATGTATGATAAGCGGTCGTTAATGAATTGCATGTCGATAAGTGCTTGCGAAATTCGTTTATTAATAAGAAAACCAGTCCCCAGTCTTTGCCCCTTAGCTCCTCCCCAGTGCAAAGTATAGTCATCCCTAGAAAATGACGCGAAATCGCCCGACCAGCAGGTTTCTTGAAGTGCTATTACGTCAGTTTTGTATTCAATTGCTATCTTAATGAGTTCGCTAAATTGGCCAGTTTTTAGACTACGCGCGTTTAGAGTTCCCACCCTTAGATCTTTAACTGTAGTTTTTTGTTTTTGCAAGTTAGCCATGGTAGTTTCAAGATAGTCCGCACGTTAGGATCCTATTCCGATCGTAGGTGAGTCCACTGTCCCAGGAGTGATAACCCCCATACCTCCCTAGGTCTAAGTATGGGAGCTTTCCGACTCTGACAAGGACCATGTCAACTTGTCGTCAGACACATTACAGTTTCATCCTCGTACCCTAACGTCCCCCTGCAAGGCAGCGCGCCTACTGGCATCAATACCCCTTTGGCCCTATGCAGGCGAATCATTCCACACATCCCTTGCGGGCAGTGTCATCGCTGCAGTGTCCAATGGGCAGCAGGATTTTTCCCTTACAAGATTTTTAGTTTTGGTTCGGGTATAGTTTCTAGGTGGGTACACGCTGCACCTTGGCTTGCCAGAACCCACCCATTGTGTATGAACGCGAATGGGTGGGTCCCCCCAAGCCATGGTTGTCGTGCACCTATTTTTACCAGTGCTAGATTCACCACACCCACGACTGGCTCCTATCGGCTGTCCGCGACTGCTTATTCTTGTATTCGCAGTTAACCTTGGGGGCTGTTCAGCCTTACGGGCCGTTCCTCTATCCGCAACCTGAGGACGCGCTACGTAGTGGTGATAGGAAACCCACCGAGTAGCATAATTATCTTCATCTTTAAAAAAATTGTATCGCTGGACCCCACAGTCTTCCTTCTGCAAAGTACGCTATTTCTTTCTTTCACTTATAATCTAAAATTGTCAAGTACACCAAACATCCTCTATCTGCTTAACATGCTTGTTTTCAAGAAGAGTAGGACAAAAAGTATGGTGTGTGTCAAGGGCGTACGGCTATTTTGCCTCGTGCGACTGCCGACCTCGCTTCGCTCGGGCGGCAAGTTCACACTCGTCAAAATAGCCTTCTTTACGCCCTTGATACACAATATGCTATTCTAGCTATTGAGTTGCCGAATTGATACAGAAAAGGTTTGATTGAAAACCATCGTTAGGGTTCAAGAAAGCGGAGGAAAATTTTTTTGCGCTCGTAGGGTAAGTTTTTGAATCGGTGTACGGTAATAGGGAATAGAAATTGGAATAGAATGCGGATTACGCCGGATAAATTGTTATTTGCGTAAAACTGAAAAATGATAATAAAATTATAGATATATTTTATTAATATTTTCACCAATAGATTTAAGGACAACCATCCAGGTAAAGATATTAATCCAGGTAAACTATTAATGATCCCCATTTTTTGCAATGTTACAAGATGTCATGTGAGGATAAAAAATATCTCATCATAGGCTCTTGGATAGGGCTCTTAGGAGGAAAAGTATTTATTGGTTAACAAAATTGTTAAATAATTTGCTCTTGGACCTAGACTGCTGCCAAGAACCACATCAGTTTTTCTATTTTCAAATAAATAAATTTAAATCATGATGAAGCACAAACGGGGCATTCAAATATAAATATGTGTCATTAATTATAAACACACTGTTGTTGTTCAGAATTGAAAATAATAAAATGACTCCCAAATATTGATAGCATAAGTAATTTGTGTGTGGACAACACAAGAGATATTCTGTTACGCCACACATCTGTCATTGTCGCTGTTGTTATGTGTTTCGATGATATCAATATTGTCATTAAATAGTTTTTTATAAATATTTTATACGCTGAGACATATGGAAGGAAGGAAATCATCGCCTCTCTCGCTTCTTCCCATTTAAAAATAAAAGAAAGGAAGTCATCCTTATGTTCCTTATGTTTGTTTATCTTCTCAGTTGAACTTCAGGAAGTTGTCACCATTTTTCAACATCTCTTACAATTGATTGAATCTCATTTCGATCCGCTACTGAATTATATTTAATTGCTCGTATTCTAATTCTGCTAGCGTGGAGTACATTTGATTTTGTGCTCTTGATATTTATCAAACATGAAGTATTTGTCATTTCATATTTGAATTTTTATTTCAATTGATTTATTTCCTTGCTACGCCTGTCAATGTTTGGTTATTGATTACCAGTTTGCATATTTAAGCCTTTTTGCTCTCTCCGACTTGAATATTTCTGGTTCTCCTTCTTTGTGTTCTTTTCCTCGATTCATTCAGTTCTTACCATTTAAAATGACTAAAGAGGAAATTGACGAACTGATCGACCAACATATCAAATCGAGCGGTATTATTTCACGGGCTCATATAAATTTTGAAAAATCAGGTGCTGAAGTGGTTTCAATTTCAGAAGAAGCATGAAGAGGTACTCTCCTTATATACAAAGGAAGATGAGAAGTTGCCGTACTTCTCTAAAGACATTTTGAGTGAAACGGAGGAACTCTATTTAGTCGAGATGGGTAAATTTTTTAACAAAATGGATGCTTATGATCGCCGACCAGCTTCTAGGGATGATCAAGGAGACCTAGTTCAACAAGTGAAGCACGGCCATGGTCTGGACAATTGTTATAGCAAATCCGAAAACAACAAACGTTGCAAGATTGCATTATTTAAAAACAAGTCTATCTGGAGAACCTGCTCATCTCCTCAGCAACATTCCTACTACTGCTGAGAACTTCACCCGAGCCGAAACCTAGTGCAAACTCAGCTATCCATCTCTTACCTGGCGGTGAAATCTATGCACTCATCATACGGCCAGGCCTAATGTCTCGGCCAGACAACAGAGTAGTTGCACAGGACACAACGGTGGGTTGGATTCTTACAGGACGACCCACTGGCTCAACGAGTAAAGTGATAATCGATGGGGATCAAGGTCGAACGGTTTAATGCATAACAGTTATCAGCATGTCATGTGCAATCCAAGACGCCTTATCTATTCAACTTCAACGCTTCTGGGAACAAGAAGAGGTCGCTCTACCTGCATCTGCATTACTTACTGCAGCATAGCAGTTTTGTGAACAACCATATGAGACCCCAGAGCTCAAGCTGAACTACTCTTTTTCCAGTTAGAACGTCGACTACTCAAGAATCTGGATCTTTGTGCGGCCTACGCTAAGTTTGTCTGACTACCTCTCTCTAGGCCACGTGAAATTAGCAGAATCAACCTTGTTGCCAAATGTACCTCATGTATGTATATTTACCTCATCACGGTTTGTTCAAGAAAACAAGTACTACCGCAAAACTCAAAGTAGTTTTTAATGGCTCTCATCGAACTTCGACCGGCTCTTCTCGCAATGACTAACAACACACTGGACCAAAATTGCATTCAGAGCTTTCCGACATCTTACTTCGATGGCGAATGGTTGCCGTGGTCTTTTCAGCTGACATTGAAAATGTGTTCCTTCAAATCAAGATTCATCCTGAAGATCAAGAATGCCAATGCATTTTGTAGAGATTCGACCCCAGAAATGAACCCATCCAGCAACTTGTCACGGACGAAGGACATCGCTGGCCTCAGGCTGCTTCCATCCTCCCCCGTCATATCTACATTGACAATTTTTTGGCAGGTGCGGACGACGTGGAATCGGCCTTAATATTGCAGCAGGAACTTTTTAATCTATTGCAATCTGGCGGATTTCCCTTACGCAAGTAAGCATCCAACGAGATGGCACTCGTGAAATCGGTCCCTGAAGATTGAAAGGCGAAATCTCAGTCCCGTTCATGGCACGACGGAGGTGAGCTTCATACTCTAGGATTGACGTGGCTGCCAGCAGAAGATGAACTGCTATTTCGTACAAACGTAGCTACCCCTACAGCACCCTGTACCAAGTGAAGAGTCTTATCAGACATATCGAAATTGTTTGACCCTCTCGAATCAATATCATCAGTCACCATAGTCAGTATTCCTCGTTGGTTGGGTCATTCCAATGGTCTTCGATTAGTCTCACATCAAGGTGCTGTTCGTTCATCTCTTCTTTGCTTTGAATCAAAGGTCACGCCAATCAAACAATTCTCTATTCCAAAGTTAGAGCTCTGTGGGGCCCAGCTTCTCGCCCGTCTTACCCTTCATATTCAGAAAACTCTCTCCTTGGAAGATGTGAGGGTGCATCTCTGAACTGATGGCACGAATGTAATTGCATGGTTGAGATTTCCTCCTGGCAGTTGGTATACTTTTGTGGCTAACTGCGTATCATATATTCAGACATGCCTTCCAGATTCTTTTTGGCATCATATACCTGGGACCGAGAATCCGGCGGTATGCGCTATTTGAGGTCTCTCTGCCAAGCAGCTCGGTGCTCATTCGCTCTGGTGAGTTTGTCCAGATCGGCTTTCAGAAACCGATCTTCCTTGGTCTACCTTTGATCTAAATCTTGAAGTCGACACTGACCTGAAACGACGTGTTGTCATACACCAGACGACAGCTACTCGTCCTCATATGTGGGATCGTTCCGCTCATTGTGCATCTTCTCTAGGAAAATTAACTCCAGTTACCGCATGGTGCATTCGATACACCAGTAATCTGAAATAATGTAGAATCATCAATCGCTCATGTCCTTATGCACACCCTCGAGTCCTTACACCAGCTGATCTTGACCACGCTCGATTGTATTGGGTTTGAAACATTCAGCAGACCCACGTCTCTTCTACTATTTCCAATATTCTGAATGAAGAAACGAGAAATTGCCAAAATGTGATCCACTAATCAAGCTTAACATTCCGTTTTAGATCCTGATGAGAGGCACCCATATGTCTTGCCATCGACGACCCCGTTCACAGATCTGGTCGTCGACAGTTGCCACCAGCGTACCCTCAATGGGGGTACGAAGCTCACGCTCGCCACCCTGAGACATCAATTTTAGATTCTGCGAGGTTGCCAGGTTGTAAAGTCTCGCATACTGCGATGTGTGGGATGTATTCATCATCGTGCCGCCACTGCCACGCACTTCATGGGAAATCACCCTTCTAATCGCGTGCAGCGCACTCGGGCCTTTCTCCCCAGTGGCGTGGATTTTGCTGGTACAATAAAAATGCAAGCAGCCCCAGACGTGGGCAAAAATCATATAAATTCAACATTGCGGTTTTTGTCTGCACGTCTACTCGTGCTGTACATCTGGAGGCAGTGTCTGATTATACTTCTTTGTCTTTTCTAGCTGGCTGTCGACGCTTTACTTCACGACGCGACGGGGCATTTGTTCCACTTTCACATGTGACCAGGGTACCAACTTCGTCGGGGCCGATGCTGAGCTGATGGCACTCTTCGCAGAGGCGTCACGTGCTTCGCAGGACATCGTTAATGCTCTTTCCATGGACCAAACCACTTGGCTCTTCGCCCCTTCATCAGCACCACATTTCGATGGATTGTGGGAGGCCACCGTCAAATCTATCAAGCATCATCTCGAAGAGAGTTATCAGAACTTCTACTCTAACTTTTGAGGAGATCCCAATGGTATTATCACAGACCGGGGCGTGCCTTAATTCAAGACCACTACAAGCAATCACTGATGATCCAAGTGATTTATCCGCACTCACTTCAAGACATGGGCTCATTGGAGGACCACTTTCCGCCTTTCCTGAACCTTTGCTTATACACGAGCAATTTCCTGCGAATGGATGCTGGAAAAAGGTCCAGAAAATGCAGGAATATTTCTGGCATAGATGGTCTTCAGAACACCTTTACTCGCTTCCAACACAGCCTAAATGGCGTCAACGTAAACAGTCTGTCCAGGTAGGAGATCTGGCCATTTTGAAGGAATCTGATGAGACAATTCCGCCAGCTACTACCGAGCTAGAGGGACCTATTGTGAAGCTGTGCCTCCTCCCCACGGATATATTAAATCGGGTGGTCATCTATAATGCTCATGGCAGTGGTCAAACTTCCTTTCATCTTGAAACGAATCAGGCGGATGTTCCGAACTTCCGCATCACCATATACAAATTCTGGGTGTACGTGATGATTTCCCGGCCCCCACTCTAAAAAACTTTCCAGAAATGTACATGGGCACTTTTCTCGACACTTATCCATGGAATCGGTGCGAGCTTTGAATACGATAGTCACGTGTGTCTATATTCAATCATGTAACCTTAGCTTTGACTTTGCGCATAATCGCAGTTTTGTTAATTACGTTTCATTTTAAATCTGTTTTTTCTTGTGTTCACCTAATCACTTGAATGATCATCATTATGTTCGAGTCTAATCCAAAACATTCGGCTATTCAATTGTCAGAAACAAATTTTAAAACATAATTAAAAAAGGGTGTTTTGAGTAAAATAGTACTTTTTGCTAAAAGTACTTCGGATTTATTCAGGATTGACTTGCACCTAAAAATTATTTAAAAATTGAACAATGAGCACTGTTACAAAAAGTTTTTATGACAAAATATTTTAATCTGCGGTTTTTTTCAAGTTGGATTCCCCTTAATCTTTTGATTTGCTGTAAGTTGGAGACTATGTCGGGAGTCCAAATTAGTCACAAATATTGATAAAAATGTGCTAGTAATTATTTTTATACAGAATTTATCATAATTGTTAATTACAAAATCTTATCATGCATCATTATTATTTACTCATAACAAAAGACCTCAGCATGAAGCTGTTTTCGTTCAAAAGCTGATTTTCTATACGTTCAACTGTGAGGATTTTGAATTGGTTTATCTCAATTGTTTACAAACATCTGAATTATTATAATTTTTTATTATAATTCAACTTTTGAATCCTTTTAGGGACTAAATGCCATTTCTACATCAAAATAAAGCACTTTCAGCAAAAGGAAATTTTTTTTGTACCTATATAAAAACTATTTGTCATTTTCTTCAAATCTATTTAAAGGAACTAAATAGATAAATCTTAAAATAATTTCTATTTTGTCAATCCCCATGCATTAATGTAAGACTTTTTGCCTCGTGACATGGTATTATTATAAAGAGTTTTTTAATTTTGAAAGAAAATTGAGTACTCAGACTTTTTTATCCATTGCTACGGTAAAAATTAAAGAATTGTTGCAAAAGCAAAAAAACATATTGATCAATATTAAACGACTTGAATCTACATTTCGAAATTAACTCAAAAACTGAATCATTTATAGGTACTGTTATCAGAAGAAATGAAAATGTAACTAGTAACTATTTGTAACTTATTCACAAAAGTAATTTTCTTACAATCATTATCAAAGAAAGTAACTAGTTATTTTTCATCACTGATAAAACTATAATAATTTCGTGAGGGGAAAAAAACTGTTTTTATTTGTTTCCAAAAAAGACTGTTTGAGGCATTGAGGATAAATTGTAGCCTTGGGAACCATAAATCAGTGCCTTTTTATTATAATTTGTAATTATAACTTACTTGTAACAATTCAAGAAAAGTTCGGATCAAGAGCAATGTTATGTTTCAGTTTTACATTTCTTGTAATTAAATTAATGGTCCGGAAGATTGGGGTTTATATTTTCTACTCTGAAATTGAAGAAAATTGGGCGTGTGGGGCCTACTGGAATTTCACCCATTTCATCTGAGGTCAATAGGGTAATCCTGCCACTCTCTATGTTTATTTTCACCCGTTTGCGATGTGGATTGTTAGCATCTCGTGTATATATTCCAGCAAGAAGATTACTATTCTGCAAGATTGCAAAGACGTCACCATCGAATGTTGATAATACAATTTGTTCTTCAGTTGATACAGGGGAAAGGGCACCTGGTCTTGCGAGTATTTTAATTTTTTTTTCAGCAGGAAAATTGTATCTTCGAAGTTCAAATTGCCGGTTTTGATTCGTTCTGGGAGTGAGGCGAATAAATTGAAGTTGGTCAAGTCCATATATACGTCCGTCAGAAGCAGTAATCAGCCTGGTAGGTGAAGCAATGCACCTGATATTGGCAGGAGGAGACCTGGACCTGGCATGAAGAAGAGGCTCAGCAGGAGAAAGAGTCCTGGCAGGAGAATGTTGTAGGTCAGAAGAAGGAGAATTCCCACGCGGAATACCAGGAATAGGTTCGCCGTTGGGTAAGCATTCAAACTCTGAACTTAGCTCTACGAGAAGGATCAGAGGATTACCTTTTTTGTAAAGCAGGGAAAATTATTACATAAATAGGCCACTTTTAAAAGCAGACATTTTCAAATTATTGGAATATGCAAGAACGCATATTCTTTAAACTTTAACCACAACATTTAGCAAAAGATTGAATACAACTGGAAGAAATTTAATCAAAAATCACTTCTGGAAAATTTGAATCAAATAACCAGTAAGTACAATTCTCCAACAGTTCAAACATAAATCCTTCATTGAACGCGTGTTCTTTGCAATTTTCAATATAACAAAATCAGTAACTGCTTTCTAGCTATGGAGTTTTCGAAACGATACTCGCTCGTGGCACATGTTTTTGAAACTTTGGACGATGATGAAGGAAAGCAATTGGGATTAAATACTGATTACATCGGCCAAATTGTTATTTGCATAAAGCTGAACAATGTTTTTAGATTTATAGATATCTTATAATATTATATTTACCAATAGAATTTAGGATGACCAGAAAGGTAAAGACCAATGTATAAACGATCCCCATTTTTGCCAATGAGGGGAAAAACCGATTAATACGTTATCGAAGACTTTAGTTAACAGTGAATCTAAAGAATATTCTGGTGATTCATAAGAGTATATATATGGTATCTTAATCGTTATCTTACTGATAATATGTATGCGTAAAACTTGTCTTTCTGAAATAATTATATTTTTATTATAAAACAACCCAAGGAAAGTAATTCGGTAACCTCAATCGTGGCTTGTTTGGGATAAATAGCCGAACTTTTAATTCTTATCGCCTTTGTTCTAATTGCTTTTATTTTTCATTCCAATGAGTTGAAAAAATTTTGTTAGAAGAAGTAGTTGAGTCAGTAATACAAGTGTTTTCATACATTATTTATATATTTTTCAGAGCTTTTTCGTTACAAATAATATTTTCTCTATTCAACAATAACATCAAAAATAATAATATTGCAATTGTTTTTTTTCTCCCGAAACCTGCTTTCCCGCAAGAAAATGAAGCCTCCTGATTACCAACTGAAATTTAAGAATAAAAGTAATAATTTTATTATTCATCCTTAAGTTTCCTAAATGAAGAAACCAAAGCTTTTCTTTATGATCAAATCCAAATAAAAATAGTTACTTATTTTATTTAAAAATGTTTTAAACTTTCAATTTCAAATTTATTCTTTCCGTCAGGGTTCAATTTGCAAATTCTCATAGTTAAGTCTTTCAGCCATAGTTTCTATATTTCAAAATGTGAAAATAGATAACTACTATTTTTAGTGCTTAGACAATTACAAATTAATAGCGTTTGAAAGTGAACATTTTTGATCTCGTAATATACAACTTCTAGGCGTGAAAAATTTAATAATGTCTAAATTATTAATTGTATATATAAGCTTCTCAAACATAACAATATAACCGTATTCGAATTTCAAAATTTTAATATTAATGGCATATCAGAAAAAACTTATCTCTTACGTATCAGCAAACAAAAATCTGTAACAATTTATGGAGTCTATTAAGATTTCCAAACACGTAAAAATGGGCATCCATGAAAAGATAAAAATTATGATGAATAAGAATATTTTGAACATATTTTACTAATTAGAATTAGTCATGTGATGAATTATTTAACCAGCTTCAAACATGCTTAGAATTCTTAGTCTTTCCAAATTTTTCATTTTAGATTTTTAAATAGTTTATGTTTTCAAGATTATAAAATAAAAGACCAGCTACGTGAACGCTCTGCCCGCCCATTTACTGTTTCTTTTTATGATGTTTTTTCATCTAAAAGTCTGTAAATCCTTGTACACTTAAAATCATGGATTCATAAATTTCCAGTGATGAAATAAGATAATTCTTTTCATGTACATATACACAAGTTCATGGGCATAAAATATTCCCCCCCCTCCCCCCGAGGGTGCATCTATTATTCTTTGTAAGGGGATGAGGACCCCTGAAATTCACCCGTCAAACGTTTTTTTAGAATTCCTCTTTTATTGAAAAAAATAGCGGTTTTTGCATTTTGGGGATTTACTTAACCTGCGGGGTGCGAGCTTCAGTGCGCTTTTTGTTTTCCTTAGCGTATGGACGTGTGTCAAAACGGTGTGTAACGTTCGAAGGTTATTTATTATCAACTACAAATTTTGCAAAAAGGTTTTCACCTTATGGTAAGAAAAAGTTTTGATCTTGGAATACTTCGAACCAGAGGGGATATCGAGGAGATTCCTGCAACTCAGGAGCGAGAAGATCCAATTGGAATGAGCAAAAGAGATCAGAAAAGACTCGAAGTGGATCTAAACCATCAGATAGTGAAACATTCAGAACTGCTCGCTTCTGACTCACACGGTCAAACGAAATTCTAAGGGGGTCAATTACAACATTATGTCGAAAGGTGGATCAAACTCGGGGCTCCAGATTCCATAAGTGTGATAAAAGGATACGCCATACCATTCATGAAAAAAACCTCCCGCGATACAATTGTCCACAAATTTCTGCATGCGAATGGAGACAAAACCCTCTTACGACATGGGCAAAGAACTAACGGCGTTTCTTAATACGGGATTTTTAAAGAAACTGGATGCTCAGTCCAGGTTCCTATCTACCATGTTTTTGACACCCAAATCAGACCTCAAGCGTCTAAATCACTATCTTCAGCCGCGAAAATTTCGGTTTATAAATCTCGCGCGAATCCCAAGCTTTCTTCAGATGAACGATTATTTAGCAAAGATAGACCTGTCACAGGCTTATTTGCATGTGCCAATAAAGGAATCACACAGACGTTATCTGGCCATGAGCTATCGGGGAGAAACATACTGCATGATGGCCTTGCCCTTTGGTCTTTCCAGCGCACCCCTAGCTTTTTCAAGAATATCAAACTGGGTAGCCAGTCAGCTGAGGGAAAAGGGAATAAGAGAA
Organism: Andricus curvator; assembly: GCA_932195095.1. Taxonomy (NCBI): domain Eukaryota; kingdom Metazoa; phylum Arthropoda; class Insecta; order Hymenoptera; family Cynipidae; genus Andricus; species Andricus curvator. Next base: position 122,488 of record CAKNYM010045078.1, on the reverse strand, counting down.
GTGGTTTACCTCGACGATTTCAGCTGATATATTATTATATTGAATATAATTGAATATTATTATATTATAATTATAATATCTCAAGGAGACAGTAAGGCTCCTCACGGTTCTAGGATGGAAAGTCAATTTTCTAAAGTCAATTTTGGAACCTACAGGACAACTAGAGTATATGGGTATCATATGGAATCCCTGGACGGATCAAAGATTCCTTTCAGAAAAGAAGACGAAATTGATAAGGCTGTGTGTGAAGAAAAACATGCTCCGGCAAAGATGGAGCTGGCACCAGACGAAATCACTTCTCGGAAGGCTGGAGATTGCTTCCTCCGTAATTCGTCTGGGAAAATTGTTTTGCAGAAGAATGCAACGAGCTGCTCATTTGCTTCCGGAAAATTTTCCGAATCAACTCATCAGGATTCCGGATCAGATCAAACCAGACTTGCAATGGTGGCTGAACAATTTGACCAAAATATCGAAAATATTTCCAAAAAATGCCTACTATGCATTTAACAACATATGCATCGAACATAGGTTGGGGAGCCCAGTTGAGAGACAAGCTGATGAAGGGCCAATGAAGTTCAGATCAGAAAAACTGGAATATAAACAAAAAGTAAATATGGGCAGTGTACATAGCAATTGTCAAAAATGCTCGTATTCTGCAGGGAAAAGCCTTATCTCTTCAATCAGACAACAAGACAGTGATAGTTTATATTCGAAGGCAAGGAGGCACGAAGGCACAACCACTGTAACAGTTAACAGAGAAACTGTTAATTAAGACTTCAAAACTAGATCTTCAACTGAAGGCTCACTCTATACCAGGAGTTTACAATGTGGTAGCAGACAGATTAGCCAAACTGGATTCCTTAACGGATTGACATTTGTTCACGAGAGTGAAAGACCGGCTTTTCGAAAAATGCAGAATACCAAAACTAGACTCCATGGCAACCGCACAATCAGCAGTCGTTCCAACTTATGCATCTCGAATCATAGATCAGAAATCAACCTTTGTGTACGCCTTCAGTCAAGTGTGGAATTACAACCTAGCGTGGATATTTCAACCTTCCTCTCTAATTCCGAGGGTTCTACAACATCTGAACATAGCCCAGGGGATTTTCATTATAATTGTTCCAAGATGGGAGAAAGTCTTCTGGAGAGCAGATCTGGAGAATCGATCACTGGGACCTCCTTGGGAAATTCACAACCTTACACAGAATCTTATAGACGTGGAAACCAACTCTCCTCCACCACAGGTGTCGGTCCTAAATTGGAGGCTTGGAAGGTACGGGGTGGATTGCCCAGACAACAGGATGGACTGAAGAAGATATAGCTTCATTGGAGTCATCATGGAGTGAATCAACAAAAACAGCTTACTGTGCATCCTGGAAATCCTGGTCTTCTTGGGCTACAAAAAATGGAGTTTCAATAAATAATCCATCCCCGCAAAAGATTGCACAATATTTAGGATTTTTACATAGGGAAAAGAAATTTGCCTATAGCAGGATTTTGATATATAAATCGGTTATAGCGACATTCGCAAATCCAACAAGAGGGGATGAAATAAGTTTTCATTCGAAAGTAAAACATATGCTGAAAGCCATAGGTGCATCTCATCCTCCGCAGACAAAATCTATGATATGGGATGTCAACGTATTGACTGGATGGATGAGGCAGACAGTTGTAAATCCCGAAAATTCATTTCAAGTATCCAGACATGTGGCATTGCTGCTTCTCTTATCATCAGGCCGAAGGGTGCATTATCTCACACTGTTAAGGATCAATTCAGTACATTTTCAAGATTCTAGAAATCGTCTAGTTTCATGGCTAGTTTGGTTCAAAGACAGACAGTATTTCACACTGACAATCAGGATGGGGTCTCTCTGAAAATGAAGAACAAAAGATGGATACAACATCGTGGCTGAGACGTTTGATCCAAAGTTCGGTATCTAGAAGAAGTGCAATAGCAGGACTGAATAATTTGTTTATCACCACTAGAGGAAAAGTAGGTCCTGCTTCAAGATCAGTAATTTCAGGTTGGGTGCAAACAGCTCTAAGAGAAGCTGGTATGAATACTCCTGCTGGGAGTTTTCACTCAGCAGATTCTTCCTCACGTTTTCGGGATGGCTTACCAATAGACGACATTTTGAAAAAGGAAACTGGAAATGTCAGAACAATTTTTTCAAGCATTATTTCAGAGAAGTGGAGAGACCAGTTTCTTCACCGCGAGAGAAGGATATAGTTCAGCCTTCTTTCGATCCTCTTTAAAAACTTGTAAGAGTTTTAATATTAATACTATTCATCAAAGAGAGCACTCATTTTATATATGGCGTGCTTATTGTTGAACGTTCTATTCCTTATACGTTTGTCTTCTTTCTGAATATTTGTCAGACATTAATAAATTTCATGACAAAATTTTCTATCTTATTGTTTAATATAAGCAATTTTCCTACATTCATTTTATTTTAGAAGTCATAGTGCACGTTTTTATCTGTGCCGGCAGAGTACAAACATGTCTCAAAGGTCAGGCCGAAGGCACAGACATGAAATAACTACGTTTTTCACCCAAAGGGTAAAAAACGATTATTTCTGGTCTTGCCGAGGCCTGACCTGATTTCATTCTTTGCCGGCTCAAATGCACTGAAGCTTGCACTCCGTGCGGGTCTTGCCACCACAGACGAAAAAAATTGAAGACAACTTCAGGAGGGGGTTTCAAAAGAGTAAAGGGCCAGATGAATGAATGAAAAGGGTTGAAAGAGAGCAAAACAAACGTTTATCTCGCGAGGGAAGAGGAAAGGGTAATCTCAAAGGTCAGGCCTCGGCAAGACCAGAAATAATCGTTTTTTACCCTTTGAGGGAAAAAGGTAGTTATTACATGCAAATTCAGGTCTTCATCCGCGAGCAACAGATTCTCTGAAAAAAGTTTGATAAAGTTTTTACATATACGAAATCCAAGAACGAATAACGGCTGGATATTTTCATTCGTTTCTGTAGGTATTATTTTGAGATGTACTGTTTTATGACGTGCCGTAGCTGCATGTGCAGCCGCTGGACAGTTACCACTCCACAAATCAATCAGCAGCATGCTTGTAGATCCGAAATTTGGAAAATATCCCTTTTCACCATATTCTGGAATCATCTCTACATTTTATTATCATGTAAATGTATCTTGCTGATTCATTAACTTCACACGTTTTTAAGAATGAATGAAATGTAATTATACCTGAAGTAATTTTTCCAGACTTGAAAGATAAGACGTACATGTTTGTACACTGTACAAATTTCCTTGTGAAATTTTCCCCAAAATTGTGTGGACGCTAATTTCCACACATTTTGGGGGATTTTCCCGAAAGTTTAGTAGGGAAAATTCCTCAAACATTATTGTGGAATATTAACCAAAAAGTGGTGAATTTTCCCCAATGTACATTTGGTACAATGTTCCTAAAGCTAGGGCTACATATCCTAAATAAAGTAACCAATCTAAACATGTTTCTTTCCAAGTGTTCAAACGTCTGTGTGTAGCAATATTTGCTAATATATTCTCTGTATCGTCAAGGTTAAGTCGAGCTTGTCTAAGCTCATTATTAGATATTTGATTAGGCAGTTGAATTAGTTTATTACGTAGGACAAGCGTATTACTTTGATCAAAGTTCGCACTGTGGGTTATATTGAACCATTAATAAAAGAGCTGTTTTATTTCAATATTTAAATCTAATATGTCGTAATTATTATATATCTTGCAGTATTTACCTACTATCAAAAAGGGTGAAATTATTTCTTTAGTTTTAACGAAATCTTTATATAAGAAGTCTAAAGTTAATTTGCCCGTAGGTATTATGATGTAACCGTTCAGTATTGGTATAAATGCTTCCTTGTGCAGTGAGTAAGGTGAGTGATTACAGTTTAAATCATATCTCTTGAAAATGCTAGACTCGCAGGTGTTTGTATCAATTAGCTTAATATTAGGTTGTCGACGTTCAGAAATTTTGTATTCTGCTACCTGTCTAGAATTCTGAAGAGTCAAGGTGTCAGTAGGGGTAAAGGAGTCTTGATACTTTATCACATAGTCGTAATTGGGTACTATGGTCATATAGACGTTGTGGCTCTTTTCAGGTATTGGAATAATATGTTGAAGGGAACCTTCTTTTTTTTAGGACTGGGATTGGAATCAACTATGTTAAAAGACCTCTTACTACAGCAACTTTATTTTCGCTGCTGTGTATGTTGCTTGTGTATGGTCTCGAACTCTTGGATAGTGTTCCTCATTATCGCCGGCGTCAAGACCTGAGGGTGAATAATACCGTATTTCCCATTCAAGATGGCATTGATAGCGGTGTCCATATCTTCTGTTATTTCATCAATCATAACTGCAGCTATTAGTAGTTTAGAGTTTGCATAGTTACTTTTCAAAACGTCATTTAAGCCGCTGGTTAATCTTACTTCCACTTCCTTGTTTTTATTATTAAGTGAACTGGCGGGAGAGGTATCAAGGATGATTTTAAGAATTTTAGTATGGTTTGTAAGGACACTTGCTATTCCTTTGTTATCTTTGTATATCTTATCTAATTCAGAGTTTATTTGATCCTATATGATGATCAGTTCGGCCCTCTGTAATGATCAGTTTGGCTGTCTGTGATAATCGAGTCAACCGTCCGAGATGATCAAGTCAACTCTCTGTTATGATCGATCTGAACCTCTTGTTTTAACCATTTCGAGATAGTCGCTTCAGCCATCTAGAAGGCTGTTCTATATTTGACCTTCAAATATAGTCAGTCTGCACATGTAGATGACCAGACTCACGTTCCATTTTTGCCCTGCAGATAATATCATATTGTTGTACGATAGAGGTGTGCAAAAGCTCTCCGGCTCGCAAGCTCGAAACCGTAGCTCGCAAGCTGAAAATCTTGCCGGCTGAAAAATATTTGGAGGCCGAAAAAAGCTCGTGCGGCTCGCAGGGCTTGTAAAACTTACACTCGCCATAATATTTGATCGCTTTGCTCGATGAAATATTATTGTATTCATTTAAGCAGATTTTTAATATATAGAAATCTTTGATACGCAGGAAAAAACAATTTCTTTGCGCCGTCTTCGTTTTAGTATATTCCTCACTCAATTTGCAAGCTTTGTGAGTTGCTTTCAGTCCGCGAGATAGTTCGGCACATGAGCTATTCTGGCCCGCGGCTCTACCCGTACCGCACACAAACAGCGCGACTGTCGCGGCTCGAGCTCGCACACCCCCGATGAAAATGTACTGATAAGTATTTTTATAAACAATGTATCATTATGATCAACCATAAAATTGACCATTCAGCGTTATTATTATTATTTACTCATAACAAACTCAGTCTCAATCTGTTTTGATTTGCAAGCATATTTTTTGTACGTAAAACGTACGATGATGGCGGCTTACATGCTCTACTCTAAAATTTGATAAGATTGAGCGTAAGACGCCTACTGGTGTTTCTCTGATTTCCTGTGGAGTCAATGAACTCATCGTGTCGCTTTCTATGTTTATTTTTACCCGAACTTGATGTTCATTGCGAAGATTATATGTATATATTCCAGAAAGAACATTAATACTCTCCAATATTGCAAAGACGTCACCATCGAATGTCGATAATACCATTTTTTCTTGTGTTGGGATGGGCACAAAGCGAGACCCTTCTGCGCGTATTGGAATTAATTTATCTGCAGAAAAAGTGTATCTTTGAAGTACAAATCGCCGGCGCGGATTCTTATTAGGAGTGAACCGAATGAATTCAAGTTGGTCAAATCCATATATACGTCCGTTAGAAGAAGAAATAAGTGTGGTAGGTGGATGGCATGAAGAGGAGGCTCGACAGGAGGAAGAGGTCTGGCAGGAGAATGTTGTCCGTCAGAGGAAAAATGTTGTCCACCACGAGGAATACTAGGAATAGGTTCGCCATTAGGTAAGCATTCGAACTGCGAACTTAGCTCTACAAGAACAAGCAGAGGATTGCATTTTTTTCAAGTAGGAAAAATTGATGGTTCAAACATAATCCCTTAATTAAACGTGTATTCTCTCGGACATATTTTCAAATTTTTTGAAACTTAATATTAATCTTGGAATAATATCTTAATAATTTAAGATTTTCTCAGTACTCGCCATGTATTGTGAAATACTACAAAATCAAGTATGGTATAACGATTAATCACGAATAAGAAATAAAAGTTGAAAAGTAGTGAACCTTCAAATATTTTTAAATATTTTAAATTTGAGAATTAAACTTGTTTCAGGCCATGGACGAATGGAGGTGGATTCGGCAAGCTCGATTTTTCACAACACAGGCAATCAGGCGCAGTGAGGATGGATAAATTTGTTATAGGACAAAAATATTTAATATTTATATCTGTTGTCACGTTCTAAGTTCCAGATTAAATTATTTCAGAGTTTAAATTGTAATAACTGATCAACTATTTTCACAGTCGCTCAACAATCAGCATAGGTTAGTTCCTACATATTTGCATTGTGCTTTACCCCCATGGTGTGAATCATTTAGGCGCAAGTTTTTTATCATTTCTTGGAAACTAAGAGAAATCCTATTTTGATACTTACAGTGCTTGTAGAGGATATTGTAAGCTATCTATATGAAAAAGTGAAGAAAATAAAAAATGGGTTCCTTTCAGAAATTCAGTTTGAATATTAGTTTTTGAAAAATCCAAGAAGTTTTTGAAATTTTTTGTTCAAAACTGCGTCCTATTACAAATAATTTGAAAAAATAGACCTTAGTATCATTAAAATCACAGAAGTTATGAATGTTTGAGAAAAAAAGGACCTAAATTAACTAACACATTTAAGAAAGGATACTAGACGTTTCATCAAAATTACCAACATCAGCTAAAATTCTTCAGATGATTCGACATGGAATTGCTCAGGAAAAAGCTGGGAGTAGGGGAACTGAGATCCCACTTCGGCAGCATGTCTCCGTCTTTAAGGCGGAGTTCCTGTCCGCCCATTGCTGCGCTGAAAAATTAATAGGGGAAAACGCTGTTGGTAGGCAGATTACAATCTGCTCGGACAGCCAAGCTACATATATTAAATGTAGTTGGAAAACCAGATATAAAATCAGAACTGGTTTGGAAATGCAAAAGGGCTTTAAACCAACGGACCAACTGGCGGAAAGCGGCGCAGAAAGTGAATACACAGGACCAGAACTGGAACTGGGACTGACGCCTTGCTGCAACGGGACGGCCATCAAAATCTGGATCCGGGCGAAATAGCGTTAATGCTGAGAATAAAGCCAGGGTAGCCACAGACAAAATCCATTCTGGTCTGTACTTACAGGATGGACAGAGCCAGGAAAATCCTGGGATTACAATAAACTCATGGGGCCCACTTCGTGAGACCTGAGGAAAATATAACGCGATCAGGGGTTAACATACTGGTCTTCAACAAGAGGTTTGGAATCAACTACTGAAAGTGAAGAATTAAGGGTGTAGCACAATAGGCTTCAAAGTTTGAGCGCCAGGGGGAGGGGGCCATATGATGATTCCGCAACCGTCTATAAACTTAACTTAAAATGTTAGAGATTTCGGTGGGACAGTGCTATGACAAAAGTGGAAATGTCAGCCGTCAGGAAGGTTAGGACATGTTACTGCAACTGTTTACGCCTTTTTGGAGAAAATATTCTGAACGTAAGGGTAAGTGATAACGGGCTGAATAGTAATATTTCACAAGTATTTCGCGAAATGCAATCGACTATCTGAAATTTGAAGTTAGAGTACCTGGTTCTGATCGGATTAATCTGAAATTTACGTTTATCATATTTTCTCGAAAAAATGTTGTCTGCATTCCCATGACGTCATGCTAAAATACTCAATTCAAAGCTTCCCGCTCTTTGAGCATCTTCTTTTTATTGGTCAGCCACTAACGCGGGCGTGACCGTACATTCCGTACAGGGACCGTGGTGGGAGGTGACGAAACTACACAACTTAAAATAAACCTTACAATAGGAAGCGTCGAATAAGCCGCCAGGTATCGTACGGTACCCTGACACAGCCTTAAGGCACAAATAATTTTGAAAGTTGGCAGCAACATTCTAGGAATCTTGAAAAATACTTTTTATTCTACGGTATTTCTACGGTGATAATTGGAGAATCATTACGAAAGCAATGAAATGTATCGCCGTGAAAGGAATTTAATCTACATTTTAAAAATAGCTAGAAACTGAAGTATTCACAGCTACTGTTATTGAAAAAATGTAACTAGTTGCGAATTTATAACTTACTTACAAAAGTAATTTTGTTACTATCCTTATTCAAAAAAGTAACTAGTTACTTCTCAACACTGATAAACCTATAATAATTTTCTTCAAACAATAATTTCCTTAGGGAAACAAACGGAACTTTTTATATTTGTTTCCAAAAAAGGACTGACTGGGGCACTGACGAAAGAGAAAAGCCACGGAAACCATAATAAATTGACTTTTCATTATTATTTGTAATTACAAGTTACTTATAATATTTTAACACGACTTCTGATCACAAACAATTTTATATTTCAGTCTTGCATTATTTTTTTTCTTGAATTATTGGTGTGGATGACTGTGATTTGCATGCTCTACTCTGAAATTTAACCAAATTTTGCGTAAAGCGCCTACTGGAGTCTCCCTAATTTCATCATCGGTCAATGGAGTGATCGTGCCGCTTTCTATGTTTATTTTTATCCGTTTTGGACATCTAATGTGGCTAATACGCGCATATATTCCAGCAAGAACATTACTACTCTCCATTATTGCAAATACGTCACCATCGCATGTTGATAATACAATTTTTTCTTCGTTTGATATGCGCCGAAAGGAGCCCGGTCCTACAAGTATTTTAATTCGTCCACCCGCAGGAAAACTGTATCTTCGAAGTTGGAATTGCCGGTGGCGATTCCTAAAGGGAGTAATGCGAATAAATTGAAATTGGTCAAATCCATATATACGTCCGTCAGAAGAAGAAATAAATGTGGTAGGTGGATCTCTGCATCTGGTATTGGCAGGAGGAGACCTGGACCTGGCATGAAGAGGAGGTTCGACAGGAGGAAGAGACCTGGAAGGAGAATGTTGTATGTCAAAAGAAGAATTTTGTCCAACGCCAGGAATACCAGGAATAGGTTCGCCATTTGGTAAGCACTCAAACTCTGAACTTAAATCTGCAAAAAGAAACAGAGGATTACTTTTTTTTCAAAGGAGGATGAATTACTACAAGAGTAGGCTACTTCTAAGAGTAGATATGCAAGAAAATATGTTCTTTAAACTTCCGCTGCAACACGTAGCATAATATTTAACACAACTGGTACACGTTTGATCAAAAATTACTTTTTGAAAATTCCGATCGAATAACCGGTTAGTACGATTCTCTAACCGTTCAGATATAAATCCTTAATTGAACAAGTATTGTATAGTAATTTTTAATTTAAAAAAAATGAGTAACTGCTTGCCAGCCATTTGAAGCGTTTTTGAACATCTGCATGGTGATAAAGAATAGCAATTTAGATAGAATGCGGATTACGTCGGACCAAATTATTTTTGCATGAGGCTAAGAAATGTTTTTATAATCATAAATAAATTATTATATTATATTCACCAATAGAATTAAAGATGACCATCAAGGTCAAGACCAGAGTATAAACGATCTTCATTTTTTGCTATAAGGGGGAAACCCGATGAATGCGTTAGTGAAGAATTGAGTTAACAGTGTATCTAAAGAATATTCTGGTGTTTTATGAGAGTATATATATAGTATCTTGAGCGTTATCTTAATCATTATATGTGCAAAGCTTGCTTCTGTGAGAGAGTCATATTTATATTCCATAAAACAGTCCGAGGAAAGAAATGTTGTAGACATCTTTCTAAGGCTCTCTGCTCAGTTTTAAAGACGAAACCAAAAATTTTCCAAGTCATTTGGGCATGAAAAAAATTTCATAATATCCTCATAAAAAAAAAAAAATTAAACGTACGAAAATATTATTTATTCAAGAATTTGTGTTTGCGACAGAACTTCTGATTTTTATCGCTTTATCCTTATTGCTTTTATTTTGTATTCTTATCGCTAAAATGATGAGCTCCTAACAAAGAATAGTCTCGTCGTCTCAAATTAATATTGCAATTCTTAAAATTATAAATAAAAATCCATTTTTCTTGGAACCCGCTTTTCCGCAAAACACTTGGGCTTCCGCAATATTGATTAAAATTCAAGAATTAAAAGTAATAATCTTATTTCTGAACCCTAGGTTTTTCAAATGAAAAAAACCTGAGCCTCTCTTTAAGATCAAAATGAAAGCAAAAAATGTTCTACATTCAATTTAAAGACGGTTTTCTTAGATTTAATTAAGACGTTTAAAATTCAAAAATTCTCAAATTATCAGTTGTACGTGTAAGCGTCCCAAATATCGACCATATTTAATTATAGAATCAAAATATTACTGATTCAAAGATAACAGTATATTGCTGACAATGTTTAAATAATAAAGTTGTAAAAATATTGAAATTGCGCAAATGAGAATTTTTTCAACAAATATTCTAAAAACTAGAATTCATCTTTAATAAATTATTCCACCTGCTTCGAAATTTTTTCAAACTCTTAGTCTATAAAAATTTGTTATTATAGATTCATAAATAAATTATATTCCCAATATTAGAAATGAAAAATCCATGGACGGGGACCCGCGCTTTTAAAATTTTAAAATAATTAACTTCCAAAATTAACATATTTTAAACCTGACTGGCTTTGATATTGAATGACACCTGAAATATTACTGTCAGCCTACAGTTGGTAAGTTGCTTTGAACCACTATCCAGTATTAAGATGTCTAATAACACTTATATCTACAGGCTCAGGGTCCTTGGGAACGCCAGTAATCTTTCCTTTCTTCAGATAAATTTTGGCACACTTGTCCAAGCCAAAGTCCATCCCAATCTCTCCCTTGTAGTTCTTGACAATATTTATAGCAGTTTGAAGTTTGCTTCTACCAGAGGCATAGATCTTCAGGTCATCCATATAAAATACATGAGTAACCTCATGCTCGCGCTGGTTAGTGTCACCACAGAGGTATCCAGGAGAATTTCGTAGTGCGAGAGATAGAGGCAACAGTGTGATGCAAAAAAGCAGAGGGCTCATGGTATCACCTTGAAAGACGCCCCTCTGGAAGGTGACGTTGTTCGTTGTCACACGATAATTTCTAGATGAGATAGTAAATCTAGTTTTCCAAAGAGGCATCAATCTCTCTATGCATCTCACTATGTGTGGATGTACCTTCAAGCTTTCCAACAGACAGATGATAAGTCTATGAGAGGTTGAATCGAAAGCTTTCCGATAGTCAATCCAGGCCATTGACAGGACGCGCTGATGGGCTGCAGCGTATTTACAGACACACCTGTCAATTAGCAGGTTCTCTCGACAGCCTGCTACACCTTTTTTCGAGCCACGTTGTTCGTACATCTCTCGCCATACAGGCTCAATTCGTCGAATAATCCTGTTGTTGAGGACAGCTGTAAAGATCTTATACAGCGTGTTCAAACAAGTTATTGGCCTGTAATTCTCTGGGTTGGACAAGTTGCCTTTTTTTGGCAGGAGTATAGTGCGTCCTAACACCAGCCACTGCGGAATGGGCGTCTCCGACTTTAAATATAAGGTGAATATGCGGGCCAAATGTTGGTGTGTAGAAGTAAACTTCTTCCACCAGAAGTTGTTGATACAATCTGATCCAGCAGCGGAAAAGTTCTTCGTGCCTCTAAGTGCTTTTTTCACCTTATCGGCAGTAATTGATGGACATTCCTTCTCAGATTTTATGAGGTTCTCGCGAAACTCCTTGAAGCGGATGATATTGTCAGTATCTTCTTTCAACTCTAGTGTTTTCGGGATCTTGTACACCTCTCTTCAAAAAGTCACTACCTTCTTGAGCTTGGGTGGATTTTTTTTACAGAAATAAGAAGATCACTGAAGGAGCGCGATGGGTCAGCGAGAAACTGTTGATTCTCCCTAATCCATTTCTCTTTCTTCTGTATTATCCTCATTGCGTCAGATAACAGCCGTATTTTGTCAACAATTTGCTGCTTGATTGTCAGCAGCTTTGACTTGTTTAGTGTGTGATTCAAGTTCCTCAGTTCTTGGGCGAACTTTCGAACCCTTTCCGTAAACGGTCTACCAGATGTTATGTAGTCAATCACACATTGAACACGGGACGCATTCTGTCTTGCCCATCCAATCTTCTTGTTCAGTTGATGCAAGCGTCTTTTGGTCTTTTGATACATCGTCGGTTTTAGCCTTCGATTTGAATCAGCCAAAGCTCTCGCAGCACCATCAACTGAGTAATTGATGGTCCAGAGGTCGGCATCTTGCGAGATATCTCTGCGATGGCAGGCATCCATTTCATTCAGATCTTGGGGCTTAGGAGGGACTTGCATGTTAATGTTCCTCCTTGTACTAAAATTACGATCATCTCTCAAAAGGTGCCTGCTTTCTGCGGTTGGTCTTGATGTCGCTTCCTCATTTTCTTCTGCAGCTTGATCAAGCAGCGGTTGGGGAAGCGCTCCGCGTACATATCCATTTATCTGGAGGTTGTCGGCTTGATTTCGCAAAGACAGATGCGAAACGTGTTGAAGCTCTGGGTGTTTCTGGCACCACAGAGTGTGCATACGCGCCATAAAGCATCCGCGAACAGGGATAATGCTGGCACCGTAGCAGTCTAGCACGTCATCCCTGAGTTGATCCGTCCACTCAATGTGGGCGTTTCGCTGGTTTGTCGTCGTGTTTCCATCTGAATTATTTTCAGCACCCCGAACTCTAGGATGATCGGCATTGTTTGCCGACTCATTGTTGGGTGGTAGGCGCGTTCGATCGTTTTGTACCGCATCTACAACATTTTGGTGTTTTGGTGGTTTCATTGTTGTTCCCACGAGCAGCTAGGGAAAGGGTTTAGGAAAATTGTCCGCCACTGCTTATTAATCATTGTAACCATATCCAGCAGAAACCCGTGGTACAGGGACCCTCTATCTGCAACCCGAGGACGCGTTCGGTGGCTTTGTCATAGGCCCTTCAGTTCGATTCCAAAGGAATCGAAACCGAAATGTATATATATTTTGCGTAGGGCACCCAACAATGTTCGACAAACAGTGTTGATCACCCTAGAGTTCAGGATGCTGAAAATAATTTAGATGAAAATACGACGACGAACCGGCGAGACGCAAAAAAAACCCAGAGTTTCATCACGCTTCGCATCACTCTTTGCGAAATCAAGCCACTACATCCGGAAAAACAGATATGTAAGCGGAACGCTTCCCCAACCGATGTATGAACAAGCCGCAGACGGAGATGAGGAAACTACGTTAACCCTTTGATGGCGTTCTGGGTGTGAAGCTACCCAGATGTAGTATGAAATTGAAAATTGCGAAAAAGATATGAAGGAAGGAGTGGGGGTAGGGGTCGGTAAATAATGGGAAAAATAGGGTTTACCTCGCAGGCACAGGACCCTAGTCAGTAGTCTGCAGCTATTCGAGTTATAAGCATTACAAGCGCGTTGTGGGTATCCATTCACCATTTACATATTGCAAAATAAATATCCTTTTTTTTCTATGACATAAAAACTGTTACAACAGCTAATAGGTGGGAGTGTACAGTTCATGAATCACTATGCCTTTTTTAATTTCACCCAGTGTCTTTATAATTATAGATAAATTATTGTATTATATTCACCAATAGAACTAAGGATGACCATCAAGGTATAGACAAGAGTATAAACGGTTTCCATTTTTTGCTATAAGGGGGAAACTCGATTAATGCGTTATAGAAGAAGCTTACATCATTAAGCAAAAATCCATCACAACTTTGACGTATATAATTAAAACTATCACTCTGTATTCCTAAAAAAACTAAATTTTTCCAAGTGACTTTAATAATAATTCATTTTCATTTAAGAATTCATTAATAGTAATTCCTCGTCGATTTGCCGCTCTTCCATTGTTTGTTGAAAAACGCAAAGTTTAAAACTTTAAAACGTTCTAAAATTCTGAATCCTTTCTCCCTAACATGTACCAGCAAGACCAAACTAACAAAACAAAATTTCTTTCATAATTTCTGTTAGGTAACTTGTAGCAAAAGTAATAAAAACATAAACATTCGCGAAAGACCGCAAAATTAATTTCTTAACAATTTGTAAGAAAGTCTTGAGAACACCTTTTCCATATACCTTTCCCCAGAACAGAAATTTCTGCTACGTAACTTGTAACAAAACTTACAAAGAATCTGAAGACTCCCGGAACCCAGCAAAATGGCTTTCTTGAAAATTCATTCTCAAGATTAAAGTAACACAACACTTTTTCTAAAAAAAAAGTTATTCTCTTCGATTCCTCGTAGAGTTTCTGTTACATAACTTGTAACAAAACTAACAGTAAACTAAGCATTTGCGAAAACCAGCAAACTTGCTTTCTGAAAATTTGAAAGCAAGCCTAACGTAAGATAACACCTTCAACAACAACAAAGTTACTTTTTTTGGTTTCCATTATAATTTCTGTTACATAACCTGTAACAGAAGTAAAAACACGAAAATGCGAGAAATCCACTAAAATTTTATTTTTAATAATTTGTTAGCAACATACACGTAAGATACCAACATAAACCTAACGTAACATAAACCTAACGTAAGATAACACCTTTAACAACAAAAAAGTTACTCTTTTATGTTCCTCTCAGAATTTCTGTTACATAACTTCTAACAAAAATAACAAAAAGACCGGAAATTGGAGAAACTCAGCAACATTTTTTCCTTGAAAATTTGTTGGCAATATTTAAAAAACAAAACACATTTTCGAACAAAAAATATTACCCTTTTCGATTCATATCAGAATTTCTGTTTCCTAATTTGTAAAAAAACTAACATCAAACTGAACATTCACGAAAGCCAGCAAAATTGCTTTCTTGAAAATTTGTGAGCAATTCTTACATAATATAACACCTTTACCAATGTAAAAAAAGTAACAAAAGTACCAAAATAACTGAAAATTTGAGAGACCCGCTGAAATTTCTTTCTTAAAAATTTGTTGGCAGCATTAAAATAACACAACACTTTTTCGGACATTGTGTTTTGTTATTTAAATGTTGGTAAAGAATTTTCCAGAAGGAAATGTTGCTAAGTTTCTTAAGTGTTTCGTTTTTTTGTAAGTTTCTGAAAAGTTATGTAATGGGAATTATAAGAGGAATCGAAAAGAGTGACTTTTAATGTTAGGAAAGGTGCTGTGTTATTCTAATCTTGCCAGAAAATGTTAAAGTAAGAAATTTTGTTGGGTTTCTGGTTTTTTAAGTTTTTTCAGTTATTTTGTTACGCTTTATGTATCAGAAATTCTAAAAGAATTTGAAGGGGGTGACTTTTGTTGTTAGGAAAGGTGTGAGTGTTATTTTCATCTTGCTAAACAAATTTCAAAATGAAATGTTGTTGGTTTCTAGAGTTTTGAGTTCTTTTTTGTTACTTTTGTTACAAGTTGAGTAACAGAAATTCTTGGAGGAATAGAATGGGGTGACTTTTGTTGTTAAAAAAGTGTTTTGTTTTTCAAATGTACAACACATAAATTATTTTTTAACCTTTTCAAAACTTCTAAAACTGATGAGCATCTTTTCAAACAATTCAAAGTTTTTCTAAATTTTTGTGAAATACTGAAAAATTGAAAGAATTTTCTTGATCTGATAATATAGAGGATTACATTTTCTTCAAGTAGGGAAAATTATTACAAGAGTGGGTCACTTATAACAGTACATCATTTTAATTTATTGAAATATGCAAAAACGTATTTTCTTTAAAATTTCACGACAACATTGAGCACAATACTTAACACATCTGGAAATAATATTGTCAAAAATCACTTACGGAAAATAAGAATTGAATAATCATTATGTACGATTCCGCCAACGTTTGAACATATCTCCTCAATTAAACGTGTATTCTTTAACAATTTTTAATTTAAACAAAAAGTTAGAAATCGCTTTCTAGCTATTGAGTTGCCGAATGGACACTAAAAAGGATTGGTCACAAAATATTATTAGGTTTCAAGAGAACGAAGGGGAATATTTTCTCCTCATTGAGCACGTTTTTTTAAACTTTGAACGGTGATAATAAATAGCAAGTGGGATAGAATGCGGATAACGCCGGATAAATTTGTTATTAATATAAGGCTGAAAAATATTTTTTATATTGTATAAATATATATATATATATATATATATATATATATATATATATATATATTATAGTATTATATTTACCAATAAAATTAAGAATGACCATCAAGGTAAGGACCAGGCTATAAACGGTTCCCATTTTTACCAATGAGGGGAAAACACGATTAATGCTTTAGTGAAGAATTTAGTTAACAGTATATCTAAAGAATATTCTGGTGCTTTATAGGAATATATATATATATATATATATATATATATTAGGGTGGCCCAAAAATATACAATTTGGAATTTTCGACCCACGTCGACGCCAAATCGTTCTCTCGTAGAAACAAATAAATACATATTTTTTTATTTTGAAATAAAATGATTTTAGTGCGTTGTAAAGTATTTTGAATTTTTCTCCTAATGTACGAATTAAAATAGAAAAGTTTTAAGAGAACGTGAAGCGAGCCCTGAGATTTAACCCAGACGGCAGTTTTAATGTTATTACTATGTTATTTAACTCATTGAAGCCAAGTGTCGCCCTAGGGTTGAGGTACTGTAAAAAAATTAGTTGGTTCCCCAGAAAGTGCGAAAAAAATTGGGGAAATGGGCTGGGTTACAGGTTTCTGCTGATTAAAATGGACATACCATATGAACAGAGATGTGATGCGCTTTTATTTTTTCGCAAAGAAAAGTGGGCAAAGTGTAAGGAGAGAACATCATCGAATCTCCTTACTTAAGTACCCAGAACTAGCCGCAAGAATGAATGAGAAGAATCTAGCAGATCAGAAACGCTCAATATCTGTAAACAGATTGCTTACGGCTGTTGAAATAGCTGTCATTTAAACGGAAGTGGAACAGCAGCTTCCTATTGATGAAATTCCCTTGAAAGATGTGGTCAACGAAGACTTGATTGAAGCTGAAGGCATAGGTGCTAGGGATAATGAAAATCAAGCACCGGACCCACTAGAACCACATCCGGACATTAATAACCATGATCTGAACAGCGAAGTCCCAGAAAAACTACAGCACCTTGAAAGGAATTTTGGTCATGTTTTACTAGAGTTCAGACGTGTAGAACCAACACAAAGGCATTCACTGTCCAAGATGAACATCACAAATGATCTGCGTGCACTAATAGAACACCTGAACAGCAAGGTTTTACATATGCAGTTGAACGCAACACATACTGCGTTAGGGGTGCAAACTCTTGTATGCTGTGCAGCTGTGGCAACCGTTAGAACGTTGGGCCGCAGAACTAGGCCTGGAAATGCAGTCTTTGCCCCAGGAAGGGAGCGAGATCCACCATGGAAGAATAGGTTGGATATGGATGTCAGCAAAGCAAGGTGCAAATTGGGTCGACTGACTTAATATAAGAAAGGAAATCGAACCAGAAAGCTTATACACCATGTTGCTAAAATCATCCACCCTCGGTACATCGAGACATTGACACCAGCAATATTGGATGAGACTATAGACTCCCAGCGACAGAGACTTGATGTTCTTACTGCTCGACTGCGTCGGTACAAGAAAAGTAGTGCAAGGAAGCAACAAATTCAAACCTTTCAGGCAGATGAAAGAAAGTTCTATCGTGAACTGAGTGTGAAGCAAAATAACCAGCAAGACACCGAAGTCCCTCAATTGGAAGACATAACTAACTACTAGTCGGATGTTTGGGGAAAAACAAACAGAAGCAATTTGGATACAGCGTGGTTTCAACTAGAGAAAGAAAGAGCTAGCAATAACTCTGAAATGGAGCTGACTAACATCACAGCTTTAGATGTTTCAGCGGTTTTGAAAAAAGCAAGTAACTGGAAAGCTCCAGGCCTGGAAATGGTGCACAATTGCTGGTACAAGTACATGACTAGTGTGTATCCTGCATTCGCAAGGTATTTTCAGAAGATCATTGAACACCCAGATCTGATGCCAGGCTTCATGCTGCAGGGTTTGCCTGAAAAACCAGACGCTCAAAATCCATCTGAATTTCAACCGATAGCCTGTCTTCCAACAATATATAAATGTCTTACAGCTATGATAGCAGATAAGGTATACTCTCACTCCGACGAGAATGACATCCTTGCAGAAGAACAAAAAGGATGTTCTAAAAACTCGCAAGGCAGTGAAGATCTAGTCACCATAGACGCTGTTGCCATGACGCAAGCTCATAAACATAAAAGAAACTTGCACATGGCATACATTGATTACAAGCAAGCGTTTTCTTCCGTACCACATGACTATTTGCTTGCAGTCTTAAAAGTATAAAAAATTTGCCCACGCATCATTGACTTCCTAAGTCGCGCGATGATGCTTTGGTGTACAAAAATCAGGTATTTTGATCATGTACAATCAAGGATAACTAGATCAAAACGCATTACGACGGGTAGATTCCAAGGAGACTCCTTTAGTGCATTATGGTTCTCTTTAGCATTGAACCCACTGAGCAAAACAAAAAACATCAGAAATGATCGCAAACACGTGTTATATCCAGACGTGGTTGACCGTTGCCGATTATGTGGAGATACCAACGAATCCGCCGAGCACATTATTGATGGTTGTCGCGTAATGACTCAAAGACAATATACGCACAGACATAATGATGTGGCGGGCATTATACATCAACAACTTGCCCTAAACCTAGGACTCTTAACAGAATGGATGCCTTTCTATAGATACATTCCAATGCCCGTTTTAGAAAACGAAGACTACATCTTATATTGGGATGTTAATATCCAAACGGATCATTACATCCGAGCCAATCGACTTGACATCGTGATGCGAGAAAAAAAAGGTGAAAGAGTCCAAATCATCGACATTACTTGTCCACTTAACCGAAATTTGCAGGCAACCTATACAACCAAGATCCATAAGTATAACGAGCTGAGGCATGAAGTAAAGATAATATGAAGGAATGTGAAACATGCATCTATTGATCCTATTGTGATTTCAGCTATAGGCAATGTGCACGCAAGGTGCACTGAACATCTTGAACATTTAGTAGTCAGTAGGGTACTGGCAGCAGCTCAGAAGGCTGTTTTATTGAACACCTGTCGCATTGTGAGGAATTTTCTAGACCATCAGGAAGCAAGTGACTAAAAACCTGTGGAGTGGCAGATGGTAGCTCTAAGAAAGCATCCAGAGGCACTGTTGTCGCCTTCAACGCTCGCGGCCGCTGTGTACGGATAACAGCGGTAGAATACGAACTCCAAACTACACTCTGTTCCTAATTTTGTACATACAACATCATCCCAGAAGATTCCAGACATCGTATTATATTAACTTATAACATCCTCATCTCATCAGTCACTTGACTTAGTCCGTGGCTATCATGAAAAACCGGGTTCACCCAAGAAGAAGATAGAAAAAAAAAATAAAAAACATAAGGGACAAACTGCCCGATTATATTGAATAAAAGGGACCAAACTGTCCGATTACATTGAAAAAAACCAAGGTTCCAAACTGCACCAAAAAACTTAAAATGAAAAGACGTCAAACTGCGCCACAAAATTTAGAAGAATAGAGAGGCTACTGTTTCCAAAAAACTTAAGGGTCAAACTGCCCATTAAATTAAAAAAAAACAGAGAGGCCAAATTGCCCCAAAAAAGCAAAAGCCGTCAAACTGCCCCTTAAAAGCTGAAAAGACGGGGTAATGAAATCCTTGTAACACGTAATCCAATTTACCAGGATAACATATTTTTATATCAGCCAGCAACTGGTTGAAGGGATCTGCCTCCTTTTTCTTGACTATCCGCCGCCACCGAAACTCACAGAGGTAATCTGCAAAACTGCTTTTCGGACGCCACCCTGAGAGAGAAAAAGTCTCATCCACCGCCAGGAAGACTCGATGTTCTTCCGGCGCCCGATTTTGCACTCGTCAATTTCGACGAGTTCACCAACACCTACAATTGTACCTTCTTCTTCCAAGTGTTGATCAAGAGCAATTGTGCAGACCTCTCTACAAAAAGAGAATCTGTCGGCCACATTTTCTCCTGAAATTGCATGCCCCTCAACAATGCTGCTCTCACATATAATTTGCTCAAAATTCAAGTTTATAGCAAAGCTATACGTGATCAACATGCATGCTGCTGCTGAAATGTGACACCTCTCAAACCAGGTGTTTTCAGCAACAGTATGCGTATGCCGACCTTTACCTTTTTTCTCGCAAACGAATCGTCCGCAAGGGATATAAGATTCTTGTAGTAACATTCTTTAGCTTGTGTTTCCAACAGAACCATTCAACCGGAATAAGTTCTAAATCTTTCAACCATTGTAAAGTTTTCTCCCGATCTTGTAGAATTAGACTCAGGCTGAAAAGATTATACTTTTGATCCATCAGGATCAGAATACAAAGCATCAACAATAAGGAAAAACTCAAATGTAGAAACTCAAAACTGTAGAAAGATCCAACCCCCATCATACTCCACCTTGTTATAACTCTTAAACTTTGTCTACCCTTATCCCGAAAACTACCACTCGTAGGACAAAAATTAATGAATCATAAAATCCCAATCTGTTAATTAATTTAAGTTTTTCTTGGAAGTAAACTGAAAATTTTTCTCCAATTTTCCATATTCGTGCTTCCATCTTTTTACTGCGTGTGGGAGGGTCGTCACGACACTTGTAACTTTTTATTAATTCTTGCTTAAGTTTAGGCCACCTCTTCTCAACTACTCCAGGAGACTCGTTGTACCAGTCTAAAACTTTATTTTTAAACTGCTGGGCTGCGTATAATTTAAAAATATCTTCTGGAACTGAATAAGCATCGCAGATCTCGTCAACTCTCCTGATCCATCGTTCAACATCGTCGTCATCCTCGAGCCCGAAAGCAGGAATTAGACTCGCTATGTCGCTGTATTTAACACCATGAGGAACAGCATTCGTGAACTTGAATTTGGTTAGCATTTCCTACGCCCCTTGCCCCATTCTGATTTTCATCACGTTGCTCGTTTCGGTTTCCATGATCGTAGTTGTTTCCATCACTGTCCTGTGATTCATTGTCCAGGTCACCGCCACGATTATTATTTTCAAATAGATTGTCCGCATCACCACCATTATGACGAGGAAATCCTTGGAAATCACCCTGCTCAGACATTTTCCCTGCCTGAGAAACACAAATTTACTTCAACTAAAAACACAATCAGTTGGAAGTACAAACACACTTCGCGTCGGCGTCATTGCCGAAAAACGTGGTCTCGACTCGAATGTTCTAGAAGCCTGTAGAACAAATACCAATATGGTCATGAAATAGTCCATATAATTTTGGCTGAATGAGTTCCCTTGTTGACCATTGGATTATCACGTGCAGAAACTGTGCAAATCTCTGTAAAAATAAAAAAACACTTTTTGCGCATCGCACTCGCGCACACCCACCGTCATGCGCATGAAGTATTTGAGCGAGTTCCGCCCGCATCAAATGAAATTCATCTCCGTTCTAACGTACTTTTTGCTATTTCATACTTGCTATGAGAAATTTTGATCAGCCATGCGGCTTTTAAATTTGTTTTTGACCTTAAATCACTATCCGCCAAGACAGACTGACTTTACGTTTACCCCAATATCATAAATTAATTTACCTAATGAATTTAAGGCAATCCTAAAAGTAAGTTCAATTTAATTTTAAGGTTTTCTTTTTACTAGGTAATAAAACCAGTAATTATAAGAATGTACAATTGTTTTTAATTAAAAAATGATGGGAATGTCGATTATTTTCCTTCTTACAATTAACTTCACTAATTGTAAGTGAAAGTAAATTTTGTGTTACCGGATGACAATACGATCTAAAAATTTTGTTTATTATTCGAAAGTATATTTTTACTTCGAAATAATCTATAAATCAAAAGTTTTACAGGTAAGAAATACATTTTTATGCCGATATTTTTTTTAAAGTCACTCCTATAATATTTGATTCCAATAAAAATTAACAACTCTTACTGAATTACACCATAATGTTCTACGATCATTTTCAGGTTTTTCTGTCGGTTATTTTAATAAAAAAGGCACTTTATGTGTAATTAAATTTTCTCACCTTGAAACGTTCTGAAATTTCTCTAAACGTTCTCCTTACACGCATTTTTCAAAACAAAACAAAAAGTTAAAAATTTTTCCAGGAATCTTGAAAAATACTTTTTATTCTCTTAAAACCTTTCATAAATCTACATTTTGTTTGAAATTTTTTGAAATCTTCTCGAGATTTGAATTCTTCATTAATGTAACTAAAACTTCTAAATTTTGAATATGTTTATCTTGATTGTTTATAATCATTTATATTATTATATTTCACCAAATATTATTAAAGATATAGTCTTTTTTGGGAACATATGTAGCAATTCATCCAATTAATGAGTAATAAGATCTCAAAAAACCTAAAAGTTAAATATTTTTCTACAGGAACTGTTTATAACAATGGTTATTTAATATGCCCAACTTTTTAATCCTCTTTGTGATGGAATGACATTCTTACATTAAAACGATGCAGTTTTAGCAAAACGAAGGTTTTTGTACCTATAGTAAAATTATTTGCCAATTTTTTTCA
Source organism: Andricus curvator (assembly GCA_932195095.1). NCBI lineage: Eukaryota > Metazoa > Arthropoda > Insecta > Hymenoptera > Cynipidae > Andricus > Andricus curvator. The sequence continues at coordinate 99,810 of CAKNYM010045078.1, read as the reverse complement.
TCAAATTTGTTCATAAGAACTGAATGAGCCAATATGAAAATAATTTGTGTGTTCTGTAAGTCCCCATATATTAATGTAGTACGCTGCGCCCAGCGAGATAGTGTTATAAGGAATTTTTTTAGTTTTGAAAACAAATTCAGCATTGAGACCATTGTTACGGTGATAATTAAAAAATCGTTACAAAAGCAATAAGATGTATTGATTGCCGTTGCCAACGGACATACCACGCTGAAAAACCCAGTTCTCGTCAGATCACTGAAGTTAAGCAGCGTTGGACGCGGTTAGTACTTGGATGGGTGACCATTCAAGAATACTGACATGAGTGCTGTTGGCACATCGTGGGTGTGGTGAGCCCACACTTGTAGTTATTTATAACTACAAGAAAAACCTAGAAACACTACCCGAATCGGGTAGTGTCACGCCTACCCTGAAAGGGAAATGGTTTAATGGTACAGATTGCCGTTAAAGGAATTGAATCTACATTTCGCGAGAAGCTAAAAAGCTGAAGTATTCACAGCTACTGGTATGGAAAAAAATGTAACTAGTTACCAATTCGTAACTTATCTACAAAAATAATTGTGTTACTGTCCTTATTAAAAAAAAGTAACTAGTTATTTTTCAAGACTGATAAACCTAAATTATTTTCGCTCGAACAATAATTTTGTTAGGGAAATGAACGGAACTTTTTTTATTTGTTTCCAAAAAAGGACTGACTAAGGCACTGGCGAATGATTGAAGCCACAAATTGCCACACATTGACTTTTTATTATTATTTGTAATACTTTTAGACGACTTCTGATCCCAAACGATTTTATATTTTAGTTTGACATTATTTTTTAATTGAATTATTGGTGTGGATGATTGTGATTTATATTCTGCACTTTGAAATTTAACGAAATTTGGCGTAAAGGGCATACTGGAGTTTCCCTAATTTCATCGTCAGTTAATCGAGTGATCTTGCCGCTTTCTATGTTTATTTTTATCCGTTTCGGATGTTTATTGCGATCACTACGCACATATATTCCAGAAAGAACATCACTATTCTGAATTATTGCAACTATGTCACCATCAAATGTTGATAATCCAATTTTTTCTTCGGTTGATATGGGCCCAAAGACACCCGGTCTTGTGAGTATTTTAATTCGGCCACCCGCAGAGAAATTGTATCTTCGAAGTTGGAATTGACGGTGGGAATTCTTATTGGGAGTAAGGCGAATAAATTGAAGTTGGTCAAGTCCATATCTACGTCCGTCAGAAGCAGTAATGAGGCTGGTAGTTGAAGCAATGCACCTGGTATTGGCAGGAGGAGACCTGGATCTCACTCGAAGAGGAGGTTCGACAGGAGGAAGAGACCTGGAAGGAGAATGTTGTCCGTCAGAAGAAGGATAATGTTGTCCGTCAGAAGAAGGAGGATATTGTGCGTCTCGAGGAATACCAGGAATAGGTTCGCCATTGGGTAAGCAGTCGAACTCCGAACTTAAATCTGCAAAAAGAAATAGAGGATTACTTTTCTTTTTAACGCAGGGTTCTTTAAACTTCTACCGCAACACTTAGCACAATATTTAACAAAACTGGAAGAAGTTTAATCAAAAATTACTTTTGGAAAATTCAGATCGAATAACCAGTTCGTATGATTCTCTGATATTTCGGACATAAATCCTTAATTGAACAAATTTTGTTTAGAAATTTTTGATTTGAATAAATGAGTAATTGCTTTCTAGCTATTGAATTTCTGAAACGGTTTGATTGAAAAATATAATGAGGTTTCAGAAACATAGAGAATCATTTTTTTGCTCGTGGGGCACGCTTTTGAAACTGTGGACGGAAAAAACTTAATCAGTAGCCTAATAAACTCAGAGTTCTAGATTTTACTCAAATTTACTCGAAAAAATATATGGGTATGAAATTTTGCGATAATACACACTTTTTAGCTTTTGAGGTTATGTTAATCGAACTATGGGGATATACGTTACAAGTATTACCTGAATCAGACTATTCAGGTACATTACTGATGATTAAATGGATCGATTTTTCAGTTATTGACTTCGTTGTACAACAAGTTTTGAGGGAGAATTTTTTCGCAATTTTGGTGTGAAATTTGGAGGTTAGAAGAACAACTTTGCAACTTTCTGGCAGTGATGTGCTAAAGAAGAACCCTTCCCGAGTATTTTTCACTTTGGTTTGTCTCATTTGGTTGCGAAATGTGTCGTAGATGGATCCTATCTGTGCACGTGGACAGTTGGAAGTTTCCTATTTGTGCACGTGCACAGTTGTGCCAGTGGCCAACAGCGTGCACAGTTGTACCACCGGCCCTCGACGTGCACAGTTGGGTAAGTGCACAGTTGCTCCGTCCACAGTTTTATCCCGCGTAAATTGAGACGTGCACAGTTGGGAGTCTCCTATCTGTGCACGGGCATAGTTGGGAGTCTCCCATCTGTGCACGTGAGCTGTTGCTAGAGTACCATCTGTGCACGTCTAAATCCCCACGTGCACAGTTGGGCGTCTCCCATCTGTGCACGTGCACAGTTGTGCCAGTGGCCAACAACGTGCACAGTTGCACCACCGGCCCTCGACGTGCAGAGTTGCTTCGTGCACAGTTGTACCCCTCGCAAATTGAGACGTGCACAGTTGGAAGTCTCCTACCTGTGGACGTGAGTCATGGGTAGGGTACCATCTGTGCACGTGCACAGTTGGGAGTCTTCCATCTGTGCACGTGAACTGCTGCTAGGATATCATCCGTGCACGTCTCAATTTCGACGTGCACAGTTGGGAGTGTGCCATCTGCCCACACCAAATTTGAGACGTGCACAGATGGCCTGGTGTACAGTTGTGCCTGTGGCGAACAACGTGCACAGTGGTACCAGTGACTACCGACGTGCACAGATGGGCTCGTGCACAGTTGCTTCGTGCACAGTTTTCCGTCAACCATTTTGATCGCACAAAAAAATAACGTAAAATCAAAAATTCCATTTTCCGGTCAAACTATGCAAGACATAACCAAAATAAAGAAAAAAAAGTTGTGCATATGAAAAAGATCTACAAATTTGTTATTGATCACTTTTTGATAGGTTGCGTCGTTTTTGTTTTATTCGTAAAAAATAGCATGACGAATAGAAAAATTAAATCTTTGAAAAAACGACGTATCCCCTCCACCTCTAAGCCACTGGATACGCCGCGCCACTCACGTATGAGCGACGCCACACCGCCGGAGCTTGGTCGGTGGAACTGCACTCACGGAGTTAGAAATACATAGCGCGCGTCTTTTTTACCCTTGTCATAGGCTTTATTATATTATAGTGCTGCTGTTTTATAGTCACCGTTAAGCAACCCAACTGCCATTCACTACATATCACCTCATAGATTTGAATTTGACAACGGAACATAGTAATATAACGATAAAAAAAATTTCATTTTACGAACACTGTATCGTAATAAGCCGTTTTACGTACTAATATGGGTGTGTAAAAACGCAATTTACGCACACTGTGTCAAAAATTATTATATTATATTCACTCATAGAATTGAGAACGTCCATCAACCCGATTAATGCGTTATTGAAGAAGCTGACTTTCTTAAGAAAAAAATCCATCATAACATTGACGTATCAAATTAGTGGAATTTTGGTATTGCCTAAAATCATGAAAAACTAATTTTAAAAAGAAAAAAATAATTAATAATTATATTTGAACCTAATTAATTTAGTTTCAGAAATTGGATCCAAAAAAATTGCAATTTGCTAAAAAGTGATAAGAAAAAGTAGTTAAGTCAATAATAAAAGTTTTTCAATAAATTATTTTTTGTACTCTCGTCAAAAGTCTCCTTTCGCAAGACCATTGAGCTTCCTAAATGTCAGTTGAACATTTTCAAATGTGAAAATAGATATCTGCTATGTTTAGTACTTAGACAATTATAAATTAATAGCGTTTGAAATTAAACAATTTTGATGTAATATTAGAGATCCTATATGTGAAAAATTTAATAATTTCTCAATTATTAATTGTACATATAAACTCCTCGAACATAACAACATAACAGTATTTGACTAGTAATATTTGAATAACACTCGTGTATTAGAAAAGACAAGCTCAGTAAATAAAAGGCTGTAACAATTTATGGAGACTATTAAGATTTCCAGATACATAAAAAATAGGTATCCATAAAAAGATTAAAATGATGGAAAAGAGAATTTTTTTAAACTCATTTTACTAACTAAAATTATTCATTTAATGAATTATATAACCAGTTTCAAAACCAGCTACGTGGACGTTCTTTACGCGCGTTTGTTTGCAGCTAGCTTCAAAATCAATCCGTTCCAAATTTAGCAATATTTATATATTTATAAAAGTCACTAATTTTTCTGGCATTTAACGGTCAGCCTAAAGTTTCAAATTTTCTTCAAATTACTCTGGATTACATTTTTTGTAACTCAGGGATAATTATTACATAAGTAGGCCACTTTTAACAGTAGATCGTTTTGATTTATTGATATATGGAAAAAGGTATGTTCCTTAAGCTTTCACGACAACATTGAGCACAATACTTAACATATCTGAAAAAAATATTATCCAAAATCACTTATGCAAAATAAGTATGATTCTCCGAACATTTGAACATAACTCCTTAATTGAACGTGTATTCTTTACCAATTTTTAATTCAAACAAAAAGTAAAAGATGGCTTTCTAGCTATTAAATTGCCGAATCGGCGCTAAAAAGGTTTAATTGCAAAATATTATTTGTTTCCAAAAGAATCGAGTGAAATATGTTCCCCTCATAGGGTACGTTTGTCTAAACTTTGGACGATGATAATGAATAGCAATCGCGTTTGAATGCGGATCACGCATGAAAAATGGTTAATTATATAATGCTAAAAAAAGTTTGTAAAATTATAAATGAATAAATATATATAAATAAATAATATAAAATATATATATAAAAAATATATATAAAAAATAAATAAATAAATATATATATAATAGTATCATATTCATCTATAGAATTAAGGATGACCATCAAGCCAAAGACCAGAGTATAAACGACTTCCATTTTTAGCAATGAGTGGGAAACACCATTAATGCTTTAGTGAAGAATTTAGTTAACAGTGTATCTAAAGAGTATTCTGGTGTTTCATAAGAGTATATATATAGTATCTTGAGAGTTATCTTATTTATTTAGATTTTTATCGCTTTATCCTTATCGCTTTTATTTTGTATTCTTATCGCTAAAATAATGAGATTTTAATAAAGAAGCGTCTCGTCGTCCCGAATTTTCGAGCCGACTAGTTCATCCATTTTTCGAAGACCTAGAAGCTTGTTTTCTTATGAAAAGGATCCGCTACGACTTTAACGTATATAATTTAAAAAAAATTTATTTTTAATGCATAAAATCTCCGCAATATAATTTGTTTTAAATTTTATATTATCCACTTTAGTTTCAAATTTGGATGTGAAACAATTTCAGAGCATCTTTTTCTCAAGAAAACAAGCTTTCATTCAATAAAATCCAGTCATTTTAAAAATTTTGGTAGAAGGCGACAAGAAAATGTCTTTTCAACAATAGTTTCGAAATTAAAATTGCAACTCACGAAATTATAATTAAAAATTAATTTTTCTTGGGACCTGCTTTGCCGCAAGACACTTATGCTTCTCTTTGAGATCAAAATAGAAGCAAACAATGTTCTTTATTTAATTTAAAGACGTTGTTTAAAATTGAATTAAGAAGTTTGAAATCAGTGGACATCCCGAGTCAACGGTTTCACATTAAGTAGTATCACCCTTAGCCGTTGTTAGGTGTCTGTGGGCCAACATGTGGCAGGTCCATTTCACGACTGCAATAGGCACTCCATGTGCAATCATGACCGCCCAGATCGCCTCTCTGAAGGTGTAGTTGAAAGCTCCTACGATATCCATAAAGGTTTCAATCGCGAGGCCTTTCTGCTTCAGTTGTCGTTCAATTAGGACGGAACATGCCCCAGCGTCAGACTAGCCCTAGTATGTCTCACGAACGTCCCTATGATCACTCCCCAGTTCTCTGTAAGAAGATATATACCATCCGCACGAGGAGACTTGTAAGGACTGAAAGACTTCAGGGCCCACCTGAGCCTGCAGGGAGTAACAATTTCGTTCGCTAGCTAACGTTTCGGACCACACGCGGCTTTCTTTGCCTCTGAGGTGTCGCTCCCTTTTCTCCAGATCTCATGAAGCCCGGGAAATGTGCCTTGATCAGGTGAGCCAAGGTCTCGTCGTCCGACGATGAGTATCCCCCATCGGGCAATTTTAGGTTCCCGAGAATAGCATCCAGCTTTCTTGCTTCGCCTAACATATCGCACCCCTGTCATTCATCCCTCATCGTCGTAAATGAGGTCCGTCGTTCTTCCGTTTTGCCAGTACTAAAACGTCTAAACCTCTCTCTGGTTTCCCTGCGATACTCTTCGCGTTTCCCGTTTCATCAGTGTGTCTCTCCAGCCTTTCAAACTTTTGTTGGTCGACAACTACTTTCATAAGTAGATTTAATGGCCTCCGTGAAAATCCTAGCTGCCATCTCCAGGATGTCCACGTCTTTACTTTTCCTGGGCACCTCTGAGAGTGCACTCCTCAGTTCCGTGGAAAACTGGTCCCAGTCCGTTCTTCTTGGATTTCTGGCCCACTTAGTGCCCGGGGGTACGAAGGATTCTAACTAGAACTTTATCTGTGCATGATTTGAACAAGTGGGTTCGTCTGAGACTCTCCACTTCTCAACATTGTCTGTAAAACTAGCTGTACAAAGAGTGATGTCGATGACTTCCTCCCTGACCGAGCTAGGAAACGTCGGGGTACTCCTCGTGTTAGGAATATTTTAATCAGTAGTGATTAAGTATTCCAATAGATCATTACCTCTTGAATTCATGTCCGTGCTGCCCTACAAAGTATGGTGGGGATTAGCGTCTCACCCCAGCAGGAGAGGAAGATACCTTACCTCGCGCTAAGCCACCAGTGTACGTACTTCCACTGGTGGGTTGGTATTGCTGTCATATGGAAAGTAGGCCGATCCCATGACTAGCTTCCCTATTCCTTCAAGATCTGTGGCTATCACCATCAGGTCTCTCGAAAATAGCTCCAGCAGCAGTACAAAGTTGACTCCCTTCGCCAGTATGCAGGCCCTTGTTTTGGCCGCCTTGGGGTCCCTGTTACAAAAACAAGCCCCCCCCCCCCTAATCAATTCCCGTATGGTATCTCGAACTAACCAAGGTTCCTGGATTAGCGAGATACCTTTGTTCCTCGCTGCCGTGCCCATCTGCAGAACGACAGAGGCGCCTTTGCTGTGTTTCAAGATAATTTGGGTAATGGTTAGGCCAGAAGCAGTCATTTTAGGTCTGCTCCCGGTCTTCCTATGTCCCGACAGACTCCTCCTGTCCCTGTTCGGCAACCTTAAAGTTGACCTGTCCAAGTTGGTGAGCTCCTTCCTCTCTTCTGGGCCTTGTTGCTGGTTGCCGTCGTTGTGGTTATCGATGTTCCAGCCCTCGCAGCTACTCTACTGGCCTGCTGCTCTTGCCTCCTCAGATTCCTTTTTAGAGAACCGTTGCTGCCTTTGTTCTTTTTGGGCTACTCATTGGCCGCTTCCGTTTCCATTGCCTCATTCAGGAGACAACGGAGGGCTGTTTCTTGGTTGCTGTGCGGCCCGTGTAAGCTAGGCTCTTCCACCTTTCTACCATATTACAATCATACATACCAGGAGAGCCTGTTTATAGGGATCCTTTCATCTCACCCAGGAGAGTCCGTTTATAGGGATCCTTTCATCCATATCGATACACATGCAGGTCGAGGTCCATTTGATACCCTTATCCCACACGCTTAAGCCTCTCCACCAACCACAAGGTGTTTCAGCCCATAGGAGAGGTCGGTATATATATTATATAATAAATATATAATATATAGATATATATAATAAATAGTTAAGTAATTTGTTTGATATAAATATTCACCTAGAGTTTAGAGAGAACCCGATCTAGTCTTAATTCAGATATAGAAATTGTCAACGAACTTGTAATATTGTGAGCCAGTGTGCCGCGATACTCGACCAGAAACAGGAGGAAAAACCGTCACACGCAGTGACTCTGCAACCAGCGACGTGGGGCAGCACAGGACCGGTCGCCATGTCGAGTGGTCGGCAAGGTTCTGGATACCAGGGACGGGCGGCCATATTGTGGCGCCCACGTACGAGCGGCCAATGGGAGTCACAATAATCCATTGGCCAGACCCAATCAACACGGCGCAGGGATTACACTACTAGCTACAAGAGGCAGCACCGGCAGGTCGCAATATTGACGGGCAGCCATTTTCTGCCGACCAATAGGAGTCTCAATAACCCGGTGGTTAGACCCAATCAGCACGACGAAGGGGCTGCGGAGGCGCGCATTGGCGGAGTCAACCCATTGGACCTCTTCCGTTCCACCCAGCAAATCAACAGGCGCGACACGGAATTCTCGAAGGCCCGGTGGAAAGCAGCGTGAAGAAGTACAAGCAGACGAAAAACTGTCACTGTGAGTACTTGGCTTGACGGCATCGGATAGATCCGGCGTGGCACCCGAGAAATTAAAGAGTTTTTAAAGGTTTTAAGGACCCAGATCATTCCAACGGTAACCGGGATATACCGGAAGGACATGGTGTAACTAGCACCAAGGTACGTACTTGTCATAATTGCACCGAGGCACGTACTTCTTAAAAGATCGAATCTTAAATAATTCATGATAGTGATTTTCAGGTTACACGAGCGACAAGTGTTTATGTCCCCTCTATCGCGGCTTCCGGTCATCGTTTTTCTCTTCTCTAATTCAACGGGCAGTTACTTGATGCGCGCGACTCTCGTGATTGAGTTTCAAGCGGCTCGTATAGTAATAGTGACAACAGCAACTAGTCACTTTCCTTAAAAATATGTGCTTTTCAAAAAAACGACGGAAAATTAAATTGAATTCATCTGCAGTGTTCGGCAACGAATGTTATTAGTGATCAATAGTGATGTGAGGATTTTCTTACGCAATCGATAAGAAATAAATCACTGAAGAGGACTCCCACATGAGTCGAAACGTCTGATTAAAAAACGCTGTTTTTTTATTACTGGGCCCTAAAGCCCATACAAAGAAACACCAACTCATTAATTAAAAAACTAATTAAAATCTAAAATGGAAAATTTGGATCGTAAATGGTTTTAGAATTACACATTGTAAACTGAATGATTTCATAATTGAAACAGTTAACAATTCAACTTAGCATTCAAAAGAAAGTTGAAATCAAACTTATTCTAAATTGCATTATATATTTTGTGATATTTCAAGTCATTGGATAGATTTTTCTTCTAAAAACCCCGGTCAAAAAATAAATTCGCTGTCATTTCCCGGTCTTAAAAAATTCCCGGTCTTTTCCCGGTGAATGATAATACGTATTTCGTGCTTGGTGGCTTAACAATTTTCCTTCAAAGAAACAATTAAAATAATATATAGTTCAACAATCACACATTTGCAAAACCAGCGCATTCATAGCTGGAAAACTAAAAAATTGATTTGCTTAAGAAATCATTTTTTTATCCTAACTGAAATATTAATAATAATAATATCAAGGCCTTACTGTACAACTAAAGGTTATACTCATATGTCTTACTGTCGTGTTTCTCAATTAATTAGTGAATAAGTCTGCAATGTAAAAGTACTATTTCAGTCAGTGGACTTTTCACTGATATATATTTAAATTTCAGGTGAGAAATACATGTTGTTATTAATATTTTCTTTAGAAACTTGCCCGTAGAATATGCTTCCAATAATAATGAACTTTTACCGGAAATATTAATCTTTCAGAATAAGACCTTAATGATTTAAAATTTCTCCAGAAATATTATTGTCGGTACGGCTAATTATTTTTAGACCTTTCAACAATTTTTTTAAATGGGTAGACTGCCATTTTGAAAATATATCCACTTCTTCTTTCTGTTGTTTCTGACTTTTTACTATCTATAACAGCATATCGTAATGCATCAGTCACGTGAAGTTTCCAGTTGGTAAAACGCAAATCAGCTTTTATTTTGTTTGTCTATGGCAATAAAATTATAGTTGTCGCTGCACTAAAATTATTTGCCAATTTTGTATCAAATTTTTTTGCAATAATGAAATGGTCAATATGAAAATAATTTGTATTCAGTGAGTCCCCATGTATTGACGTAGGACTTTGCTCCGATTGATATAGTGTTATTATGAAGATTTTTTTAATTTTTGGCACGAAATTCAGCCTTGAGATTTTTTCATCCGTTACTCTGCTGAAAATGAATAAATCGTTGCGAAAGCAATAAAAATATTGATGAATTTGTTTTCGAAAAATACTAGCTGAGGCACTGACGAAAGATCGAAGTCTCGAGACCATAATACATTGAACTTTTACTCTTAGTAGTAATTATAAGTTACTCTTAATATTTAAGTACGACTTCGGATCAACAACAATTTCATATTTTAGTTTTAAATTTATTTGTAATTGAATTATTGGTTTGGAAGGTTGTGGTTTACATGCTTCACTTTAAAATTTAATAATATTGGGCGTGTGGGGCCTACTGGAACTTCACGGATTTCATCTGGGGTCAATAGAGTAATATTGCCGCTTTCTATGTTTATTTTGGTCCGTTTTGGATTTGTATCACGACGACCACGCGTATATATTCCAGCAAGAAGATTATTACTCTCCAATATTGCAAAAACGTCACCACCGCATGTTGACAACACAATGCGTTCTTCAGTTGATATGGGCCAATAGGTACACGATCTTGCGCGTATTCGAATTGATTTATCCTCAGAAAAACTGTATCTTCGAAGTACAAATTGTCGACGTGGATGCTTAATGGGAGTAAGTCGAATAAATTCAAGTTGGTCTAATACATATATACGTCCGTCAGAAGTAGCAATGAGCCTGGTAAGGGCAACCTTGCACGTGGTATTGGCAGGAGGAGACCTGGTCCTGGCACGAAGAGGAAGCTCGATAGGTGGAAGAAACCTGACAGGCGAATGTTGTATTTCAGAAGAAGAAGAAACAGAAGAAGAATATCGATTGTCACGAGAAATACCAGGAATAGGTTCGCCATTAGGTAAGCAGTCGAACTGTGAACTTAACTCTGCAAGAAGGAATAGAGGATTACATTATTTTGATGTAGGGACAATTATTAGAAAAGAAGGATATTTTTGACGGACTTCGCTCGTATATCGTCTTACTATAATTTATATTTTCAAGACAAATAGACACTGTTAATTTTTATTAAAATTAATTAACCAAACAATATCCGTTCCCTGATCTACGTTGTAAGTCAATAAATGAGAACAATAAGAGAGAGAGAGAGAGAGAGAATGATTCAAAATTACAGACTTAACCTTTCTAGACAGGAGGGCGTCATTTGACGTAAGTAGCGGACTCACCATCCAATTGAAACCTGCATCAAATCGATTAAAACCTGGATCAAATCCACTTCAATATTGAATTATTCCATTTCATTTTGCACTTTATTGCCGCCGATTAACACTGAACCACTATGCTTTGTCTCCTACGAACGCGATCGAGAAGCAACAAGTGCGCATGAAACTGCGCTCTTCTTTCGGTTACGATAACTCATATTTCTGTTACCGTTTAGGAATTTTAAGAAACTCTTTGTAATTTTCAGATACCGTTTCTGAAGTTTATTAAAATGTAGTAAATTTACTATAAAAGTTACTGAATATCGTTTTCAGCAACCTAATTTCGTTAGTTTCAGTTACAACTGCATGCTTTGGGTTGCGAGAAATACCCAGAGTTCTCGCACTTTTCGCATCAACTTCTGCACAACCGTGCCGAGAACCTCCGGTTAAGGGGGAACAAGCCGGCAACAGAAAAAGGAACGCGACATTGAGACCAACCGCGGACAGGCATTTATGAAGAGTTCGATCTCTGGACTATAAATTGTAGTGTGTATACAGCAGCGAGAGCTTTGGCGGATACAAACCGTGAAATAAACCGAACGGCTAATCATAAGACGAAAAGACGAATGCATCAACTCAGCACGAAGATAGGCTGGGCAAGATAATGGGCGTTCCGTGAAAAAGGTATTAAGAGGCATGAAGAACTATTTCTCTCAGGGACCAGGTGTTATCAAGACCTTCTAGTGGAAGAAGTTTCCTTCAACCCACTAGCATCGGGGTTTTTCACCTCATATCTAAGCTCTAAGCTATCTTAAATAACAGGGTTATTTGAACAATCGGATCTGTGCGGCGAGAGGTGTACGAACAACGCGGCTCAAAGAAAGGCGTAGCAGGACGTCGGGAGAAGCTGCTCATCAAAAGACGAGTCTGTAAAGACGCAGCATCCTACCAGTTCTACCTATCGATGGTCTGGTTTGACTACTAGAAAGCTTCTGATTCAACCTCCCATTGACTTATCATCTATCTGTTAGAAAGTTTAAAAGGTGCATTCGCACATCGTGAGGTGCATAGAGAGTTTGATGCTGCTTTGGAAAACCAGATTTACATCTCGTCTGGAAAATATCGTGTGACAACTAACAACGTCACCTTTCGGAGAGGTATCTATAAGCGCAACACTCTTTAGAGTACTTTTGCGGCAAACCTGCATATCGAAAACATGAAGTCACTCATGTATTTTACATGGATGATCCTAAGATCTATGTGAAAGATAAAGAGCAACTACAAAACAAAGTTTTTCGAACCCCGAAGACTGCTCGAAGGAATGCTCTCTATTAACCAGTGGAAGCTTAGCACCTCCTCCAAGAGCACCGATGATCAGGACGATTCTATTTCGCTCGGAGCGTTTGGCAGAGCGGTATTGGGGCTAGTGCCGTAAGAGTTACAGAGATGGTAATAAAGCACTCTTAGTGCCGCACTGCGTCTATGTATGTAGGTCGTTCTCGCATGAGTTGGACAACTAGATGGTCCGTTCCCTAGATGCTTGGAGTGTGTAAGACACGCTCTGCAGCTGTCATCGGAAATGTCTTGGCTCAAAATGTGGCGACAGTATGCTTGAGTAGAAATGACACCATCTTGGCATGACAGAATGAAACCCTCCGTGCCTGACTTCAATGCGGGTGATTTAAGGAAAGCAACCGTCAGCTCATACGACATCAACTGATCCTACACATTTCTGTGGAAGATGCCGTGAATCCTCTTGTCAAGGAGCTGTTTGCGGAAGTTTTTCTCCTGTGCTTTCTGGATCCGAGCCTTCAGGAGTAGGTATTAGAGATGCGTAATGTTTGTTGCATTTTTATACCTCTGATATTGTAGTTAAGGCTGAGTGTTTTCCAGATGAGATAGTCCGACAGTACACTCACACTCGCGAGATGAATGCAAAAGTCTATCATTCTTTGGTCTCTCCGTTTCCTCAGGACACACGAGGTTTTTGCCGGTCTGTCATTGTGATTTAGTCGTACCGTGTGGTCACCCATCTTGCGATCGTGAGACATGGCCATAGTTGTGATTTACCGCAGTTCTACTGGGAGCTGGTGTCATTTTCATAGATGGAAATTTTGCATAGATTATATGCGCTAAGCTCTTTTTTTGAGATAATGACATTTATATTTCATGAAACAATAAAAGGAAATAAATTTTGTTACCTCAACCGTGGGTAGTTTTGGAAATGCAGCCAAACTGTTGATTCTTTTCGCGTTGCTCTTATGGTAATTTTTTTAAATTTCAAAATCATTAACAAATAATTTTCAAATAAAAAAACATATTTTAAAAATAATAATATAGGACAGTAATATAATATATAATTTTTCCATTCCTACAAGTATAATTATAAATCCATTTTTCCCGAGACCTGCTTTTCTGCAAGGCAATTGAGCTTCCTGAGTGTCAATGAAAATTAGTGTAATTTCAAAATGCTTATAGTTCAGTCTTTTAGGCATACTTTGTACATTTTAAAATGTAAAAATATATACCTACTCTTTTAGGTGCTTATACAATAATAAATTATAGCGTTTGAAATTGAACACTTTTGATCTCGTAATATTAAATTCAAATTACTCCAAAAGTTTGTAATTATTCAGTTTTAATATTCTTCGCAAAAAAAGTTTTCATAACAACATAAAACACGTGTCATTTAAATAAATAATACGAGAATTCTAGATCAATCTAAAAAAACTATACCCCCTACCTCACATTACTCCTTTCCTCACCAAAAAAGTCACGCCTACCCCGAAAGGGAAATGGCTTAATGGTATAATAATATTATATTACCATCTTAAGCACTTGTATGGTGTTGATCTGTTGCCCGTCTTGCCATACGCCCAGGGTGAACTGGAGTCCGTTGTGGAGAATGGTCAGTGTAAGATCTACTGGAATTTTTCATTCTCCACCACTTAACGTATAAGTGCTACGAAGCCTGATATTGTCCTCCAAGATCTGAAGACCCAGATCATTTAAGTGATTGAATTCTCGGCACCAGCCATTGGTAATATCACGGCAAAAGAGGAAGAAAAACGGGCGAAATATCAAGCACTTCTTTTCGAGCTCAGCAGGCTGTACCAAGGCTACAAAGTCCATATTGTAGTTCTCATAATCGACTGTCTTGGAGGTATGAAAGCTTCATTTTTTAGCCAACTCAACAAGATTCCGTCTTGCCAGCGTCAGGCTCATTCCATCGCGAACCAGATGCAAAAGGCTGTCCTTCTGGGATCACTTCATCTGGTCCGTCAACACTGTTCCTCATAACATTCTACAAAGATTGGTAGATATAAAAAAAGATCCAGAGGTGAAACCTTCATCTCCAACTGTCCCGCCTGCCGCGTAAGGTCATCCGTGGCTAGAGACCTGACTCCAAAGAACAGTGTTGCACGATGTCATCTCGCGTAAATTTCCCGCTCTTGCTTACCTTTTAGGAGAGGAGGAGCAGAAGTGGATGACGTACACGTTCCAGTTGCGTCGGGATTGGTTGCTTTAAGAAACGATGATCGTAGCTTCCGGATCCTACAACTTCTCATATAAAGAGTGAGAACGAACACCATCTCCTTCACTGGGACAGGACTATTCTGACTGACCATCGAGTCATACACAATTGTCCAGAAGTCCTCTGGTTAGATAAACGTGCTCAAAACATGAGAATAATAGACATAAGCGTTCCCCTGAACAGCAACATTAGGCTCCGATATACTGAGAAGATCGAGAAATATTCGGAGTTGAAGCAGGAGATCCTGACCGTGTGGAGAGTGAACAAGGTTTCCTTCCGGTCCCATCCACCCGGTCGTGATCTCCTCCACTGGAAACGTTCATGCGAGGTGCTACAAATATCGGAAGAACTGGGAGCTCGGAATTCGCCACATCTAATTCAGAAGGCAGTATTGCTGAACACGTGTCGGATCGTCCGGATTTTTCTGGTAGTGAACAATGATAGCGGCTGAAATCGCCTTCTGTGGCCATCCCGCGTACACGTCAGATGACTGTGTGGACACATTTTTAATTTTCGACTTTTACTTTTTAACTTTCAATCTTTTACCTTTTTTTGTATATGTGAAAATGTGTATGTCCATGTGCGTTTGTGAAGTTGTGTTTGCTTCCCGCCGTTTAAGTTAAATAAAGTTAATATTTTGAATCGTTGGTCTCAGTCATCGGCATTGGAACTAGCGTTTGTAAAAAAAATGGATCCCTATGAATGGGTTCTCCAGAATGAATGTTGGATCCCTATAGGGCTCTCCAGGATGAATTTTGGGATCCCTATAAACGCGTTCTCCAGTATGAACGTTGGATCCCTATAAACGGGCTCTCCAGGATGGATGCTGGATCCCTATAAGGCTCTCCAGTGCGATTGTGGGATCCCCATAGACGGGCTCTCCAGTGTATATAGTCGCGAATTATGACGAATGCGCAAGCAGAATATAGAGATCCGAAACAATGACTGAAATCAACAATTCAACTAATCACTCAATGCGTTTCGCGACCTTGTTTAGTAGCGAAGAACCAGGGCATGAGTACCTGTGGGATGGATGGTGGACCCATTTAAATAATGAAACTTATTAAGTAATAAAATAAAATAAATATATAATAAAAAAACAATAATAAATATATGCAATTCGATCCGTGGATAGTGGGGTAAAAGCACCAGGCTTCGCACAGCATATCAAATTAGGCTGATAAAATATAAGGGGACAGCCCCAAGCAGGCTATTAAAAAAAATCCAGCTCTAACAAAAATGCCTTTGATATATTGGGCTGTAACCATCTTAAGCCAGAGAAAAAAATGTGCATTCTCATTTTTCATAATACTAAAATAAATAATATTAAGGCCATGTGACGAGTGGGTCACGTGACCAGAGTCCTACCTTACCGACACTTTTTTTATTTCCTAACATATTTTCACACGAATAGCTACATCGAGTTGAAAATTTGGGACAATAAATAAGAAGCACTGAGAAAGGTGGGCCCGGTCCTGAATTTTAATAATCATGAAAAAAGCAATGAAAAATTATTTACAAAAAAAACTTTTTCCATTATTATAAAAATTCAGGGCGAGACCCACCTTTCTTAGTGCTTCTTATTTAGTATCCCAAATTTTCAACTTGATGTGGCGCTTCGTGTGGAAGTAAGTTAGGAAATAAAAAAGGTGTCGGTAAGTTAGGAATCTGGTCACGTGACCCACTCATCACATGGCCTTAAACCAGTTTGACTGGGTGACGCTGAATTGTTGTGCACACTTTTTCAGGCTTATAAGTCAGTTTATTTAGTTCAAAAAAGACACTTTGAGTGTAATTAAATATTCAAATCTTGAAAACTTTTCAAAATTTCTGAAACTCGTAAATATCTTTTCAAATAATTTGAAGTTTCCCTGAATTTTTGTAAGAACCAGAAAAAATAAACAAAATTGTTTCAAAATAATAAAGCACAGAGAACTATATTTTTTGAAAAGTAGGAAACATCATTAAAAGAGTAGGCAACTATTAAGAGAAGATCACTTTAGTTTATAAGAATAGAAAAAAGGTATGTTCTGCAAACTTTCACCATCACATTTTGTACAATACTTGACACAATTGGATTTTTTTTTATCAAAAGTCACTTCTGGAAAATTAGAATAGAGTAACCAGTAAGTATGATGCTCCGATCGTTCAAACACAGCTCCTTAATTAAACGTATACTCTTTACTAATTTTCGAATTAAAAAAAGTAAGAAATGTCTTTCTATTGAGTTGCAAAACTGATACTAAGAAGGTTTGGTTAAAAAATATTATTAGGTGGCAGCAGAATGGAGGGGAATTCTTTTCGCTCGTTAAGCACGTTTTTGAAACTCTGAACGGCGATAAAAAATAGCAATTGCATAGAATGCAGATTACGCCGGACAAAATTGTTATTTGCATAAAGCTGGAAAATGTTTTCAGAACTATAGATATATTACAGGATTATATTCACCAATAGAATCAAGGATGACCATCAAGGCAAAGACCAGAGTATAAACGATCCCCATTTTTTGCAATCAGGGGACAACCTGATTATTGCATTAGTGAAGAAATTAGTTAACAGTGTGTCTAAAACATATTCTGGTGTTTTATTAGAGTATAAATATAGGTGAGCTTGATCGTTATCGCAATTATCATTTGCATAGAGCTTATTAGATACATGCAGAGATAAAAAATATCTGATAATAGCCTCGTAGATGGGGCTGTTATGCGAAAAAGTATTTTTTTTTTGTTAATAAAAAAGTTAAATAATCTGTCGTAGGGCCTAGACCAAATGGATGTTTTTTTAATACGTACGCATGACATCTTTTTCTTAAGGAAACATGCTTTCATTTAATGAGATCCAACCATTTTTTCAAATTTGGTAAGAGGCGATAAGAAAGTGTAGTTCAGTCAATAATCAAAGTTTTTTCAGAAATAAAATTTGCATCTTTAAAAGCTTTTTTATCGAAAATAACGTTTTGGCTAAAGGCTACCAAGGAGTTCGCATCCAGTGATTTAAGGAATGCAAACGTTAGCTCATAACATATCGACTGATCCTCCACATTTATGTGGAGGATGTCGCGTACCCTTTTCTCGAGCAGCTGTTCGCGGAAGTTTTTCTTCTGTGTTTTTCAAATCCGACCCTTCAGGAGCGAGTACTCGAGATGGATAAGATTTGATGCATTTTGCTCCCCCCTGATATTGAAGTCAAGGCCGAGTGTTTCAAGATCGTCCCTTTTCGTAAGGCCGGTAAGTTGAAAAAACTTCGTCCACTTATGTGGAAAGATTCATCCATTCTTGAGTTTGTTAACACCTACATGTACCTCGGAACCCCGTTCTCGTCAACGGGTAAATTTAAAGTTGCCAAAGACTATTTCGTCAGGAAAGGGACAACAGCAATTTATAGAGTTTGCAGTATTCTGAATAAGTCTAAAAATAACTCATGGGAAGCCACTGTCGTGCTCTTGAGATCAATTATCGAGGCCACTTTATTCTACGGTGCTGAGGTATGGGCTATGCGTTATTTTGACGATCTTAACGTTGTACAAAACAAATTTTTTAAACAATTATTCTACTGGCTCAGAAACACCCCTGCGCACTTTATCCGAGTAGAAACGGGATTAGATCAAGTAAGCGTCAGAGCGTTCGAACGCACCTATAATTGGTGGATTTCTATAACTGATATGAACGATGACAGGTTGCCTAAGATTTGTCTGAGGAGCATCTGCGAGTTGGACCAGGCTAGTGCCGCAAGTATATAATTTAATTGGGCTTCGCAATTCAAGTCCCTACTTGAATCTATAGGCGAACTTGATACATGGAATCGGCAGTGGAGTCACCCTCATGTGGTTACCGTAGAAAAGACAAACATAATAATTAAGTGGGAAAATAATATGTTTAGCACTGCTATTGATCGTGTGACCAAATCTAACTATAACAGTCAATTTAGAAACCTAAGTCAATTGAACCTTACTGAACCTTATCTATATTTCAATTGTAGTATGGGAAAAAAGCGGGTGGTTAGTCAATTGAGACTCTCAGACTCCGCCAACATCAGACTATATTTTAATGGTTCGGCATACGTGATTGATTCAAGTCAAATTTGCAGTTTATGTAACTTGATGGAGTTTGAGAATCTTTCTCATTTTCTACTCCATTGCCCTATCCATAACGAATTCAGAGCGCACTACATTAAAAAATACCTAGAAGGGTCAAAACTGACTTAGAATCTATCGAGCGCCTTTTAATTCTACGAAATATTGACCAACTGAATGACATTTTTAACTACATTGTGCAAGCGCTGAGAGTTAGATCTTTTATTATTAATGAGTAAGAGTCTGATTTTGAGTACACTGACCTTTTTATGTACATTGATCTGTTGCGTCGCGTGCAAACATTTTATTTATTTATTTTTTTTTAATTTTTATAGCTATAACTTAGGATTATTGTGATGCGAGCGTAAACTCGAGACCCCCTTGTAACAGCTAGCGGCACATTACAAGGAGCCATAATCAAGTGGAATTGTGCAGACTAGCTTTTAGTGTAAAACACATTTTATTTTAGTACTTTATGTTCGATTCCTTTTGTATCTGATTTTGAATTTGTATAATAAATTTAATCTTGAATCTTGAACAGAAACGCTCCTTTGCTCACTTCTTCGTGCTTCCTGACCATTTTAATGAGAGGGTGTCGTCCATTTGCGACTATATGTGATTTAGCCAGAATAATCCTGTTGTGATTATATTCAAGATTCAGTACTCTGGGACAACCGTGACTGCGTGAGATTTAAGTCGCGGAATAGGAGACTTACGGGTATGCTTTTGTTCATGTGCATGAACTTTCGCAAACCGATATCAAGGGATCTAAGCTCGTCCTTCTACTATGGAGCTACTCCAAATGATCAGAGTAGTGCTAGGACGGCAAGCATGTTCCTTACAGATACTTTGTTCCTCGCCGACAGTACGGAAGACCAAATTTGCCGAAAGACACGTTTGTATCTGCTTTGAGAAAATAAATTTTCGTTTTCCTAAAGGTTATCTGTGATTGGTTACTGGCGTGTTTCAGTTATTTCATTGTAGGTCTTTTCCGTTGGGAGGATTCCTGCCTTCGCATCGACTTTCTCACTTTTCAAATGGGTCGTCGGATAAGTTTGTCTCTGTCTTCATAAACTTGCATTGCGTCAGTTGCGTCATGCTCCAAAAACCCTTCAAATTTTTTTATTTACGCGGGCTTTTTGAGGAGGGGGGGGGGAGTGGGGGAATATTGGAATAGGAATCGAAGAATCGATTCCTACCTTCGATTCTTCGATTCCTCGGAATCGACGAATCTGGCGGAATCGAGGAATCGAAGAATCGATTCTCATCGTGCGTTACCCATCCCTATCTTCTTGTACTCCGGATAATTCAAACTAAACGAATTCAGAATATTTAAGATATTGAGGGAATTCAAAAACATTCAGGGAATTCACGCAATTCAGCATATTCAAGGAACTCAGTTAATTCAGAATATTCAGAGAATTTCAGGAATTTCAGAGCATTTAGGTAAATCAGGAAATTTATACATTTCAAAGAATTCACGGAATTCAGAATATATTCAAAGAATTCAGGAAATTTAGAGAAATCCAGGAATTCAGAGTATTCAAGAAATTCTGGGTACAAAGAGAATTCAAAGCATTTTAGGAACTCAAAATATTCAAGGATTTCACGGAAGTCAAGGCATTCAGAGAATTTCGAAGATTCAAACATTTCAGATTATTCAAGGAATTTAAGAATTTAAGAGAATTTAGCGTAATTCCAGGACCTCACTTCAATTCAAATGGTTCAGGATATTTAGAATATTCAAGGATTTCAGGGTTTTCAGAGAATTAAAGTTAGTTAAAGGTTTCTTTTTCATTCTCTAAGTCAAGGAAAATTAGTTTTCACCCACCACGGATTTCGCCCGCGTAAAGAAATAGCCACCCAGGTGAGGCCGCTTCGCGGCCTCTTTGAAAATCACGATCTGAGACTATCGTATAAACATGTAGGAGTTTCTCAGGAGTGTATATGCAAAGTTTGGTGATAATTCATTCCCGCGTTTGCTTTTGATGCGGCGACATAGGAACACATATTCAACTTTATATATAAATATAGATAGATGGAAAACGTATTAATTAGAAAAATTAAAGAAACATAGTAAGTACGAGAAATTGTTTAAGTTTAGCTCATCTACAGTTTTAAAATTTGCCGTATCAACAGCAATAATTCTGTCATAAGCTTGGCCCATCTTCAGGCTCTAAAGAAAATATTGTTTTTCAGATAATGATTAACTTGTTAATTAGATTTAGACGACGGGTTAAGGATGTACTATAATTACCTTAAGTTAAAAAAATGAGCATTGTAAGAAATTATTTTTAAAATCAAGGGAAATATTCCCGTTATTAATTGCAACGTATTTTTATGTCAGTACCGGATTTACCTAAATCTCAAACATTATGTAAATTTCGTTATCTGGTTCAACGAATTTTTTTACTGATTCGAATGAAACATAAATATTTCAGAAAGACAAACCTGACGTCTGCAATTTGTGAGATAACGATTATATGATATTATATAAACGAATTAAGGGTCAGAATATTTATTAGTTACATTTTTCTTCGAATACTTCATTAATATATCATTCCGTTCATCCTCTAATTAGACAACATGAGGATTGCTTATACTCTCGTCTCATCCTTGGCGGTTATTCTTAGTTCTCTTGGTGAATATAATAATATAATATAATTATAATTTTAGGTACATTTTTTTAACCTATCCGAAAAAATTGACTAGTTCCAAATTCATCCTAAGAAAGTAGTCAAAGTAGGTGCCGCGCGCCTAAGAAAATGGGTCTCGCAGCCTGTTAAGACGTTAATTGAGTCGTTCATATCCCCGACTCCCATACTTTTCCTCCCTTGCTCACCACCTTTGGCCTACTTCTCCTCTTCTCCCATAATTACCCTTCTCTCACATACCAATACTACCTCTTCCCTGACTTCCCCATTATTTCCTACTACGCCTCATTTCCTCTCTCCTCTCTCCTCGCTACTCCCTCCTTCCTATAATATCCCTTCCCTTACTCCTTTCCGCATTTCCCCTAGTTTTCCTAACAACTGATCACTTAAATTCCCATTAACATACCCCATTTGTACTACCTCTTGCCCACTTTTCCACCCCTCCATACTCCTCGCTTCCCCTGCCTTACTCACCCATATTTCCATACGACACCTCGCCTACTTCCTCTGATTACCCACCCGTACTAACCCTCAATTTCCTACTACCCCTCGCCTTCCCTGCTTTCCTCTAATTCTCTAACCCATAATTTCCCTACTTCTCCTTCCCTACTAGCGCTAACCTACTTCCTCTCCACTTGCCGCTATTCCTCCTCACTTTCCTTACTTCCCTATTAGCGTTCCCTTTGCACACTCCCCCTTCATCAACTTCCCCAAATTTTCGTCTCCTCACTTTCCATTCCTTCCCCTGCTTCCCATCACACGCTTCCCCTCGCTTTCTCTACCGGGAAGCAGATAATAAAGAGTAGTTCACGAAGGCATCACGCATCTACAAAAAAGGATTTCCAAGACTATTGAAATATATTATGGGCCGTGTATTAATTACGTTAAGTTTTTTCTGAAATATTCAATTAAGTAATTAGATGACATCTTTGCTGTTTTTTCGAAAGATATCGTTTTTAATTGACCCAATTATTATAATTGTAAAGAAGATTTTTCTTATTGGCATTAGGGTCGATAATGTTTTGTTTTGTGTTCTACAATTGATTTTTTTTTAAATATCTATAGAAAATCTAACTTTAATTTATTTGCAAATATATATTTTTAAAATCTAACTTTAATTTACTTGCAAATAGATATTTTTTTAAAATTAATTGTAGAACACAAAACAAAACATTATCTACCCTAATGCCAATAAAAAAATATTCTTTACAATTCAATTAAGTACTTCCATTTGTTATGGTCCGTAAGTTTTAGGGTCATCCAAAAGTAACGTAAGACAATTTGGGTGGAAGAACTTTGGTAAAAGCTTTTTTACTTTTTTGTTTGTAAAAGTTTGTTATGAATTAACAATAATGAACTTTTAACAAAGTAGTTTAATCTTCAACCAAAACAGATTAATTATAAACGAACAGTTGCATTTTTAGCGAAAAGAATGCAATTTCTAACGCAAGAGATGAATTTTCAAATCAAAAAGATGAATCTTCAACAAGAGCAGAATTTTCAACCAAAAAACATTTCTTAGTCAATACAGAAAAGATATTTAATCCGAAATGTTTAAATTCCAACCCAAAAAGATGAGCTTTCTACAACAACAAAATCAGAATAGTAGAATGA
Source organism: Andricus curvator (assembly GCA_932195095.1). Taxonomy (NCBI): domain Eukaryota; kingdom Metazoa; phylum Arthropoda; class Insecta; order Hymenoptera; family Cynipidae; genus Andricus; species Andricus curvator. The sequence goes on along the minus strand of CAKNYM010045078.1, from coordinate 76,539 downwards.
AAAATTGAATTCTTAACCAAAAAGAAACGAATCTTCAACAAAGTGAATGAATTTTTAAGGAAATAATTCAACTTTCAACCAAATAGTTGAATTTTCAACCCAGAGAATCAATTTCTCTGCTCAAAAATATGAATTTTTAAGAAACTACATGAATTTTCCTCTATTATATCAAATGTATATTATATTTATTTTTGCACCACGGTCTACGACTGCTTATTCGGATATTGCAAAATATATTATATTTTAAATGTATAAAAAAAGTGCGCATCATATAAATATATCGTAACAAAAACTGTGTATCCTATCAAAGAACGATTTTTAACAAATTTGGAGCTCTTTTTTGGGTGAACAACTTTTGTCTATTTATTTTTTCCGAGGCTTGTGTCGTTTGTATTAAAAATTAATTAATTCATTTATAAAAAAATTTTAGATCTTTTTGAGTGCACCATTTTTGTCTCTTCAACTTTTTTAGCATCTTGCATAGTTTGAATACAAAATTAAATTTTTGATTCTTCATTATTTTTTGTGAGATCAAAATTTAAATCGATTTTTTTTCATATAATTGGAAAAATCACAATTACAGTCCAAAAATTGGTTTATTGGTCTCCACTGTCTTGACCGCTGACTCTTTTTTCACACGAATACGCTTTATTTGCAGAAATTCACGATAAAGAAGACTGCATTCTTCTGTTTCTTGTTATTGCAGATTTGAGTTCGCAGTTTGACTGTTTACCAAATGGAGACCCTCTTCCTGGTGTTTCGTGTTCCGGAACTTCCATTTCTTCTTCTGCTCAAAGGTGTCATCCTCCTGCCGTGCCTTCTCTTCGTGACAGGTGCAAGTCTCCTCTTGTCAGGCCATCTTCTCCTGCCGAACCTACTCTTTGTGCCGGATATAGGTCTCCTCCTGTCAGGTCGTCTCCTCCTGCCGTGCCTTCTCTTCGTGACAGGTCCAAGTCTCCTGTCGGGCCATGTCCTCCTGCCGAGCCTACTCTTCGTGCCAGATATAGGTCTCCTCCTGTCATATCGTCTCCTCCTGCGGAGCCTTCTCTTCGTGCCAGGTCCAGGTCTCCTCGTGCTGAGCATCTTTCTTCTCTTGGACTTGAACATATTCGGCTTATTCCCCACACCAATCCGTACCGGCAATTCGAAATTCGAAAATACACTTTTCCTGCCGATAAACAAATTCAACTGCGCGGAAGGTCAAAAAATAGCTTCAGGCCCATGCCAACCAATGAACAAAATGTTTTAACAACACACACTAGTGACGTCTTTGCAATATTGGATGGTAATACACATCTTCGTGGAATATATTCAACAAAAAGTGTAAGAGAAACACGGGTGAAAATAAATATGAACAGCGGAGCGGTTAAAGCTATGACCCCAGAAGAAATCGAGGAAACTCCCTTAGGCAACCGGAACCTGTTATCAAAGGTTTTTAGAACAGTTAATGTAAGAGAAATTCCTCTACATCATTAATTCAATTTGAAAAAATTGGTAAACTGTAATATAATACTGTTTGTGATCGGAAGTAGAAACAAAATGTTATATGTAGTGTGACGTTGAATTTTTATTGCAAGTCACAAGATAATAATTTTCAGAAATTCAATGGTTTAATACATTTGATTTTATTTATTTTGAATTCAAAGTTACAATGCTAATGATCCAAATCCGACGACAGAGTGCAGGAAATGCGGCAGGGATGATGAGACCTCCCTGCATGTATTATGCCAATGTCTGGCATTAGCTAGGCTCAAGCAGCAAACCCTTGGGGCCCATTTTATCGAACCTGAGGAAATTATAACGCAATTTGACATACTAGGCGTCACCAAGAGGTCTGGGTTCAACTACTGAGAGTGAATAGTTAAGAGTGCGACTCAATAGGCTTTATAGCTTGAGCGCCAGAGGAGCTACAAGGGGCTTCCCGCCCATTTTAGAACTAACTAACTGAAACTATTTAAAATTTCCCACCAATCAAAATCTAAAAAAAAACTTCCCATAAAATCGAATTAAATCGCTTTATATTCCTTGAAATCCTTGAAACACTGTAACCCCTCAGATGCAGATAACTACATAGAATAATACATAATATTTTAATAGTAATATTGGGATGCAGTAGAAAGTAGATAACAAAAATAAAGGAAATAAAAGTCCCCTCCCTCCCTCTACTAATTTAATGACAAATATTCAATTATAAACAATTAATATATCTTTATTTTGAAATAATAAGTAGATCGGCTTTTAGAATCTTCACTCTCTAAACTGAATCAGTGAAATATTACTGTTTGTCAATGAAATTTCACCTATTGAAGTAGCTGTAAATGGGTCACTGTCAATCAGTGAAACAAACACTTTTAAAAGTTGGCAGCACCGCATCGTGTTAATTTAGCAGTCGTAATAAAATAAAATTTTAGTGGATTCAATAAAATATTGACAGGAAGAACGTTAAACCTGAAAGGGTGATCAAACATTAGAAAATTGAAAAGTTTTGATGCTTCTAAGTGACGATCACGCATTTTCAAAATCCAACATTCTCTTACTTACAGAAAAATTTATTTGATTGAGAAATCGTTTTTTGAAATGAACCCCAAGGCTACTACAATTGTAAATATTTCTATAATGCTTGCTTCAAATTAACTTTTTGGTGGCAACTTTTTGGAGGTTGATGCAACATTAATCTATTTTCATCATAAATAGCATGATGGCTCATAATTTACGCCGTCGGACCATCCGAGAGAGTTTCTTCTTGCCCTGAATTTTTCTACTTCATTCTTTCAAATAAATACCTTTTTTTAATGCAGCTACTAATACCAATTCTACGTTAAATATCACCATTAAATTAGTATTCCCAAGAGTATTCCCTTAACATTTTATGAAAAAATATTGATAACTAAAAAAGATATAGCATTTTCAATTCGGACTGTCTATTTTATACTTTCTTGACTTATTGCATTGTTATCCACTGTATGCACATCTGAATTATATTATACGAGCAAAAGCATATTGTTTTAAAGGCTTACAGGAACATCCACAATAATTTTCAGAGGAGTATATTAAAAATTCGAAAAGTGATTTGCAGTTTTCTACCCTGGAGTTCAATGAACCCCGTGTGGTATCTACGATATTTTTTTGAAGTGTTTATAGATAAATTTTCAAAACTGAACATTAATTTGGTAGAATAGCTCCTTAATCATCAAAAATTTTCTCAGATATCTTATTTGCGGTACCGCTAGTTCTTTTAGCGCTGTCAACCATTTTTTTACCGGTACCGACATTGTATACGCTTCGCAAAATTAATCATATAAAAAGGGAATTATTTTCTAATATTAAACAATTGTTTACAATATTTTATATTTTGCGAGCAAAATTTGTTACAAAACAATTTTTCAGGCGATTATAACTGATTAGCTGAACTTGATACCATCCTAAATCAATGTACATGGTATGTGCAAACAGTTTGTACAAATGTACAAACAGTTTTTATGGCATAATATTTAAACTTGAGGTTTTTTCATATTTGGATTCGCTTCAATCGTCTGGTTTGCTGTAATCTTGAGCCTAAATTGAGAGTTCAAGTTAGTTATAAATAATAATAATACAAATACACTAGTGAATAAGTTTGTAAACAATTTATAAAACTGTCAAGATTCTAAATTTGTTTACTTTTATTATATATTACATACACATTAAAATTATTTGCCAATTTGTTATCAAATTTATTTATCAGAATCAAATGGACGAATATGAAAATAATTTGTATTCTGTGAGTCCCCAAGCATTGATTTAGGACTTTGCGCTAATTAACGCCAACGGCCATACCACGCTGAAAAACCCACTTCTCGTCAGATCACTGAAGTTAAGCAGCGTTGGACGCGGTTAGGTATTGGATGGGTGACCATTCGAGAATACTGAGTGATGTTGGCACATCGTGGGTGTGGTGAGCCCAAACTTGTAGTTATTTATAACTATAAGAAAACTATCCACCTAGAAACACTACCCGAATCGGGTAGTGTCACGCCTACCCTGAAAGGGAAATGGCTTAATGGTATACAACATAGTGTCACTGGAATGAATTTTTTGAGTTTTGGCGAAAGATTTGACATTGAGACTTTTTCATCCGTTGCTCGGGTGAAAATTGAAGAAATGTTGCAAAAAAAAGTAACTAGTAATTTCACATTACTGATGAACCTATAATAATTATCCTTGGAAAATAATTTCATGAGGGAAATAAACAAAACTTTTTTATTTGTTTCCGAAAAAGATAGTGACGTTTTATTATTAATTTTATAATTACAAGTGACTTGTAACATTTTAAAACAACCTCGGATCACAAACAATTTAAATTTTAGTTTCACATTTTTATGTAATTAAATTAATGGCTTGGAAGGTTGTGGCTTACATGCTCTACTCTAAAGTTGGATGAGATTGGGCGTGAGGAGCCTACTGGAGTTTCCCCCATTTCATTTTTGGTCAATGGGGTAATCGTGCCGCTTAACATGTTTATTTTTACCCGTACTGCAGATTTAACGCGAGGAATACGTCTATATATTCCAGCAAGAACATTACTACTCTCCAATATTGCAAAAACTTCACCACCGAATGTTGATAATACAATTTTTTCTTCGGTTGAAACGGGCCAAAAGGTACCCCGTCTTGCGAGTATTTTAATTGGATTATCCGCAGGAAAAATGTATCTTCGGAGTTCGAATCGTCGGTGCGGATTCTCATTGGGAGTGAGCCGAATGAATTCAAGTTGGTCAAATCCATACACACGTCCGTCAGAAGCAACAATGAGCCTGATAGGTGGAGCTATCAACCTGTTATAGGCAGGAGGAGACCTGGACCTGGGACGAAGAGGAGACTCGACAGGAGGAACAGACCTGGCAGGCGAATAAGGTCTGGCTGGAAAAAGAGACATGGCAGAAGAATGCTGTATGTCAGATGAAGTAGAAGAAGAAGAATTTTGTCCGCCACGAGGAATACCAGGAATAGGTTCGCCATTAGGTAAGAACTCGAACTCCAAACTTATTTCTGCAAGAAGAAACAGAGGATTACATTTTTCGTCAAATATGGAAAATTATCGCACGAGTACTCCACTTTCAAAATCACTTTTAGGAAATTCGAATCGAGTAACCAGTTAGTACGATTCTCCGATCGTTCAAGCATATATACTTAATTGAGCGTTTGTTCTTTACCAATTTTTTGAATTAAAGAAATAGGAAATTGCTTTCTAGATATTCAGTTTCTTAATCGATACTATAAAGGTTTCCTGAAAAATATTATTAGGTTTCAAGAAAACGAAGGGGAATTCTCTGTCCCACGTGTCTTTGAAACTTTGGACGGTGATGAAGAATAGCAATTGAGATAGGGTGCGGATTAAGTCCGACAAATTGACATTTGCATAAAGCTGAAAAATGTTTGTAAAATTACATATATATATATATATATATATATATATATATATATAAAGTTAAACAACCACCGCAGGGTCCCACTAAGAGCAACTGCCATCCAACAAAATGTCAATAGCCCCCAGTAGCACCGCGGTATATCACACCTATGGCCACGTCTCACAACCCTGAGATGGGTGGTTATAGGCAACGACAAAATCACAACGATATGCCGGCGAAACCTTCGTGTGTCTTGAGGACACGAAGCGACCCAAGGATGACAGCTTTCTGCATCCATCTCGCAAGTGTCTTGGCATATTTTTGGCACGCGGGTATGGCTTTAAGGTTACGAACCAGTGATAGTTTCGCACCTCCGAGAGCACCTATCACAAGGACAATTACTTGTACCGAATATTTTGGGTACAGTCGTTGTAGCTCTCTTTTAAGGTCTTGATACCTCTCCTCTTTTTCTTTCTCCTTTGCAGTGATGTTGTATTCGGACGGAGCCGAGAATTCGATCACGAATATAGTTCGTTTCTCGAAGTCTTGGAGAACAATGTCAGGCCTCGAGTGCGCAACGGAGACTGCTGCCCGAAAATCGTAGTTCCAGAAAATTTGGCACTTCTGGTTTCGGACAATCGACTCTATCTCCTTTGGAGCGTTCGGCAGGGCAGGGTCGCGGCCAACACCGTGAAAGCGACAAAGATGGTAATAAATCACTCTTAGGGCCGCATTATGTCTATAGATATACGTCGTTCCCGCGTGGGTCGGACACCCTGATAGTATGTGTTCTAGGTACTCAGCGTGTGCATGACACGCTCTGCACCTATCACTGGGAACTTCTTGACATAAAATGCGCTCACGGTATGCTAAGGTGGAAATGACACGGTCCTGGCATGCGAAAATAAAACCCTCTGTACCTGAATTAAGCCCTGATGATTTAAGAAAAGCAAAAGTTTGCTCCTTCGACAAGGACTGTTTTTCTACATTTCTGTGAACGTTTCCGTGCATTTTCTTGTCGAGTAGCTCTTGGTGAAAATTTTCAACCTCTGCTTTCTTCACTTTGGTTTTTAGAAGTGAAGCATCTAGATGAAGTAATGCACTTTCCTCACTTCTGATATTAAAATTCAGGCCAAGGGTCTCGGCCACTTGCTCCGCGGCTTTGTAAAGGAACGCTCCTTCGCCAATCATCTCGTGGTTCCTGACCATCTTTAGGAGAGGATCTCTGCCATTCGCAACGATGTAAGCTGTACTTAGAACAATCCGGTTATGAAGACACTGAAGATTCAGAAGTCCGCGTCCACCTTGACGGCGTGAAATATATAATCGCGGAACTGACGAATTGGTATGCAAGCTTTTATGCATATGCATGATCTTACGTGTAATAAAATCAAGGGCCTTAAGCTCGTTCTTCGTCCATTGAACTACCCCAAACGAGTAGAGTAGAACCGGGACGGCAAGCATGTTAGTCGCAGATACCTTGTTCAACGCTGACAGATTGGAAGACCAAATCTGTCGAAGAAGATGCTTGTATCTGCTTCGGAGAGACTCCTTCACTGATGTTACGTCCTGAATGCGGTTTTGAGGCACGCCCAGGTATGTATAGGTCTCTCCAGTATTAAGATGTCTGATAACACTTATATCCACAAGCTCAGGGTCCTTGGGAACGCCAGTAATCTTTCCTTTCTTCAGATAAATTTTGGCACACTTGTCCAAGCCAAAGTCCATCCCAATCTCTCCTGTGTACTTCTTGACCATATTTATAGCAGTTTGAAGTTTGCTTCTACCAGAGGCATACATCTTCAGTTCATCCATATAAAATACATGAGTGACCTTATGCTCGCGCTGATTAGTGTCGGCACAGAGGTATCTAGGAGAATTTCGTAGTGCGAGAGATAGAGGCAAAAGTGTGATGCAAAAAAGCAAAGGGCTCATGGTATCACCTTGAAAGACGCCCCTCTGGAAGGTGACGTTGTTCGTTGTCACACGATAATTTCTAGATGAGATAGTAAATCTAGTTTTCCAAAGAGGCATCAATCTCTCTATGCATCTCACTATGTGTGGATGTACCTTCAAGCTTTCCAACAGACAAATGATAAGTCTATGAGAGATTGAATCGAAAGCTTTCCGGTAGTCAATCCAGGTAATTGACAGGACGCGCTGATGGGCTGCAGCGTGTTTACAGACACACCTGTCAATTAGCAGGTTCTCTCGACAGCCTGCTACACCTTTTTTCGAGCCACGTTGTTCGTACATCTCTCGCCATACAGGCTCAATTCGTCGAACAATCCTGTTGTTGAGGACAGCTGTAAAGATCTTATACAGCGTGTTCAAACAAGTTATTGGCCTGTAATTCTCTGGGTTGGACAAGTTGCCTTTTTTTGGCAGGAGTATAGTGCGTCCTAACACCAGCCACTGCGGAATGCGCGTCTCCGACTTTAAATATGAGGTGAATATGCGAGCCAAATGTTGGTGTGTAAAAGTAAACTTCTTCCACCAAAAGTTCTTGATACAATCTGGTCCAGCAGCGGAAAAGTTCTTCGTGCCTCTATGTGCTTTTTTCACCTCTTCGGCAGTGATTGATGGACATTCCTCCTCAGATTTTATGAGGTTGTCGTAGAACTCCTTGAAGCGGATGATATTTTCAGTATCTTCTTTCAACTCTAGTGTTTTAGGGATCTTGTACACCTCTCTCCAAAAAGTCTCTACCTCCTTGTGCTTGGGTGGATTTTTGACAGAAACAGGTAGATCGCTGAAGAGGCGCGATGGGTCAGCGAGAAACTGTTGATTCTCCCTGATCCATCTCTCCCTCTTCTGTATTCTCCTCCTTACGTCAGATAACACCCGTATTTTGTCAACAATATGCTGCTTGATTGTCAGCAGCTTTGACTTGTTTAGTGTGTGATTCAAGATCCTTAATTCTTGGGCGAACTTTCGAACCCTTTCCGTACACGGTCTACCAGATGTTATGTAGTCAATCACACATTGAACACGGGACGCATTCTGTCTTGCCCATCCAATATTCTTGTTCAGTTGATGCAAGCGTCTTTTGGTCTTTTGATCCATCGTTGGTTTCAGTCTTCGATTTGAATCAGCCGAAGTTCTCGCAGCACCATAAACTGAGCAATTGATGGTCCAGAGGTCGGACTCTTGTGAGATATCTCCACGAAGGAAGGCATCCATTTCAGCCAGATCTTGGGGCTTAGGAGGAAATTGCATGTTAATGTTCCTTCTAGTACTGAAATTACGATCATCTCTCAGAAGGTGCCTGCTTTCTGCGGTTGGTCTTGATGTCGCTTCCTCATTTTCGTCGGCTTGATTTCGCAAATACAGATGCGAAACATGCTGAAGCTCTGGGTGTTTCTGGAACCACAGAGTGTGAATACGCGCCATAAAGTCTCCGCGAACAGGGATAATGCTGGCATCGTAGCAGTCTAGCACGTCATTCCTGAGTCAATCCGTCCACTCAATGTGGGCGTTTCGCCGGTTCGTCGTCGTGTTTCCATCTAAATTATTTTCAGCACCCCGAACTCTAGGCTGATCGGCATTGTTTGCCGACCCATTGTCGGGTGCTCTGCGCGCTCGATTGTCTTGAACCGTATCTACAACATTTTGGTGTTTTGGTGGTTTCATTTTTGTTCCCACGAGTAGCTAGGGAAAGGGTTAGTCTGTCCTTGTAGAGCCCCGCGTACAAGGATAAGGCTGATACTCTGAGAGGTCGCCCGGTATCCCAGAGTCACCGTTTGGGACATCTAACCCAGGTGCCATTCAGCTTTCCGCACGGTTGTTACGCCTTCGCTTAGGAGTCATTCCTTCGGGACCATCCCTGGACAATTGTCCGCGACTGCTTATTAATTATTGTAACCATATTCAGCAGAAACCCTTGGTACGGGAACCCTCTATCCGCAACCCGAGGACGCGTTCGGTGGCTTTGTCATAGGCCCTTCGGTTCTATTCCAAAGTAATCGAAACCGAAACCGAATATATATACATATTATATTATTATAATAAAAATCTATGAAAGTGACACGTCAGATGAGTGGCCACAGAATAATAGTATAATAATGATAGTAGGCTTCTGCTTTCCTCTGATGACGTTAAAAGCTACGTTGGCGCTATCACTGCTACTGACAGGGTTTCCCATGCCAGACAGGCACACAACGAACACGAAAGGGACTAAGAGGAACACTAAAACCCATTAATTATCATGGAGAGTTTTTTCAACCTTTTGAAACGCTTGTCGCTTCCCGCATGCGGGACGGTGGTGATGGTGAGCTGCGAGATAGACAGGCAGATCTCACTTATCAAAGAACTGTTCAGAAAACACATCTGCGACAAACGGTGAGCAGTGGAACATCAACTGAGCCTGCTGATGATGCTTTGGTTAGCGTAAGCTATTTGCCGCCAACCACTTCAATAGAAATACCGTAGGAGAGCATCAAGTGGGATACCTCAATGAAAGATGAATTGGTGCATTTCTACTACAACCAGAGGCAGGAGCAGAAGTTCAGCAGAGAAAGGTGGGCAAAGTGTGTGGCTATCAAAATGGTCTACATCAAAATGGCTGTTCCACGGAACTGGAACAGCAGCTCCCTATTGATGAACTCCCCTTCGAAAGATGTGGACAACAAAAAAGTAACTGAAGCCGAAGGCATAGGTGCTAGAGAGAATGTACATTAACTACCGGATCAACTGGAACCACATCCGGACATTAATAATGATGATGTGAACAGCGAAATCCCAGAAAAACTACAGCACCTTAAGCGGAATTTTGATCATGCTTTACTAAAGTTCAGACATGTAGAATCAACACAAAGGCATTCTCTATCCAAGATGAACATCACAAATTATCTGTGTGCACTAATAGAACACCTGAGCAGCAAGGTTTAACTTATGGATTTGAACGCAACACAAACTGCATTATAGGTGCAATCTCTTTTATACTGTGCAACTGTGGCAGCCGTTAGAATATCAGACCCCAGACACCATCAATATTTGATGAGATTATAGACTCCCAACGGCAGAGACTTGATGTTCTTACTGCCAGACTGCTTCGGTACAAGAAAATTAGAGCAAGAAGTCAACAAAATCGCACCTTTCTGGCAGGTGAAAGAAGGTTCTATCGTGAACTGAGTGTAAAGCAAAATAACCATGAAGACACCGAAGTCCCCCAGTTGGAAGACATGACTAACTAATGGTGGGGTATAGCATTAAGCCATTTCCCTTTCAGGGTAGGCGTGACACTACCCGATTCGGGTAGTGTTTCTAGGTGGATAGTTTCTTGTACTAAATAACTACAAGTGTGGGCTCACCACACCCACGATGTGCCAACAGCACTCAGTTTTCTCGAATGGTCTTCCATCCAAGTACTAACCGCGCCCAACGCTGCTTAACTTCAGTGATCTGACGAGAACTGGTTTTTTCAGCGTGGTATGGCTGTTTGGGAAAAACTAACAGAAGCAATGAGGACACAGCATGGTTCCAATTAGAGAAAGCAAGAGCATGCAATAACTCTGAAATGGAGCTGACTAACATTACAGCTTCAGATGTTTCAACGGTTTCGAAAAGAGCAAGTAACTGGAAAGCTCCAGCTCCGGACATGGTGCACAACTTCTGGAGCACGTACCTGGCGAGTTGACATCCTGCGTTGGCTAGGTTTTTCAGGAGATCATTGAACACTAATTGTAAGTAAAGGTCTAAGGCAGTAAAGATCTAGTCAGCATAGGGGCTGTAGCCATGACGCAATCTCGTAAACATCAAAGAAGCTTGCACATGGCATACATTTACGAGAAGCAAGCATTTCCTTCTGCACCACATGACTATTAGCTTGAAGTCTTGAAAATATAGAAAATGTACCCACGTGTCATCGACTTTCTAAGTCGTGCGATGATGCTTTGGGGTGCAAAAATCAAGTATTTTGATCATGGACAGACAAGGATAACCAAACTAATACGCATTACCGACGGTATCTTTCAAGGAGATTCCTTTAGTGCACTGTGGTTCTGTTACTGAGGATGGTCCTATCTTCTGTACATGAATGACCTGAAGCTATGGGCTAGTTTGGAACAGAAACTGCTGCAAGTGATCGATGTGACAAAGAAGTTTTCCACTGATATCCACATGGAGTTCGGACTAGATAAATGCAGAACAGTGCATTTAACCAGAGGAGAATTAGAGACCGCAGAAGTAGAGAACGATTTCGAGAATGACTTAGAGGCAATGGCTGAGGGCGAGTAATATAAATACGTGGGTGTTCTCGAATCTGGGGGTATCCAGCATACGATAGTTAAAAAAAGCCTAACGAATGCCTTCACTACAAGACCTAGATTGTCACCTCCAACGCTCGCGGCCGCTGTGTAAGGATAACAGCGGTGAAAGACCCAAAAACAAATTTAAAGAAAAAAATAATATACTTGTATATATATATATATATATATATATATATATATATATACCATTAAACCATTTCCCTTTCAGGGTAGGCGTGACACTACCCGATTCGGGTAGTGTTTCTAGGTTTTTCTTGTAGTTATAAATAACTACAAGTGTGGGCTCACCACACCCACGATGTGGGTATAATAATAATAATATTATTATAATTATAATATATATGATAATAGTATTATATTCACCAGTATAATTAAGGATGACCATCAAAGTAAAGGCCAGAGTATAAACGATCCCCATTTTTTCCAATTAGGGTAAACCTGATTACTGCTATATCGAATAATTTTATTAACAGTGTATCTAAAGAATATTCTGGCGTTTTGTAAGGGTATATATATATATATATTATTATATTACTATATATATATATATTATCTTGATCGTTATCTCATTAATTATATGCGTAATGCTTGTCTTGCTGAGATAATCATATTCATAGTTTAGAATACAGTACAAAGAAAGAAATCAGGTTACCTTAACTGAGGCTACTTGAAAAAAAAAAACAATTGTTTGATTTGGCCTTTGATAAAAATCTAAGGCTCAATTGAGAATTTTTAAACCAGCTAGAAAATGTTGAGGACATGTTTCTGAGGCTGTCTGATATATTTTGAAGACATGACCACAATTTTCCAAAAGTCATGTGGACATGAGAAATATTTCATAATAGACTCGTGGATTTGCCTATTATCGTATGTATCGTAGAGTAAAATGAAGCCCGTTTTGATTTAAAATGTTTATTTATGAAGAAATAGTGCCCCAACAAAAGAATTTACCTACGTCACTTTTAATGAACTTTCAGTTTCAATGTGCGTATTAATGGTATTTTTTAAAAGAAAAAATGTTGAAAAGTACAAAAATATTATTTTTCTCAGACTTGTATCCTTAACTAAACTTTTGATTTTTATCGCTATATTCTTATCACTTTTATTTCGTTTTCTTATCGCTAAAATGATATGATCATAATAAATACTTGGAAGCTGATTTTCTTAAGATCAAAATCCCCTACAACTTTGAAGTATCAAATTTTTTGAAATTATTTTTGTAATGCTTAAAATCATTAACAAACAATTTAAAAACAAAATAGCATTTAAAAATTATAATATTTTCACATTAATTAATTGAGTTTCAAAAATGGGATTCAACAAAATTAAATAAAACTTTGTTCTCAAGAAGACAGGCTTTCATTCAATAAAATAAAATCATTGTAAGAAGTTTTTTAATTTGGAAGCCACCCTTCGAAGACACATCCCTGAGAATAAAGTCACAATAAGTGATAGCATAATAATAAGCGAAGTAGAGGAGAAGAACCATTCATGAATTTTTTTAATTGAATGACACATATTTAATTTTTTAAATATCTTTATTTTGAAATGATAATTTGATCGGCTGTTAGAGCCTTCACTCTCTATACTAAATCAGTGAAATATTACTGATTGTCAGTGAAATTTCACTGACTGAAGTAAGTACAAATGGGTCACTGACAATCAGTTGTAAAGACATTTCCTGCCCGTTGGAAATTCCTTACTAATTATTTCAAAATGGCCTACCTCAACTGAGTCCCTCATTAGTGCCTAGCTAAACTGAAAAAAAGGTGAAGAAGAGAATAAAAAAAAACTAAGCAGGATAGGTCCGAATGACCACCACGACTTAAGGCCTGAGAAAGTTGAAGTAGGTTAAAAGAAAAGATCAAGAGATTACAATCTCGGTATTAGATTTTCAAAACCATGATTTTATTCTGATTTTCACTTAAAAGTCATTAAGTCCCTACTGCTCAACCTAATATGAAAGAAATTCAAAAAATTAAGGGGGGGGGGGGGGTCTCCTAACCAATAATCTCAAATCACACACACCAATTTTTTTTTTCAGACACTTAGTTTTATTAACATCACGATTGCAAATTTCCGACATACTTTCTCGATAGCAAAATCGGTTGCGCATTCCCAAAGTAAAACAAAAAAAAACATTCCCACTACTCGACGATTCTGCCCACTTTACCGATCCCTACTTTGAATCGCGGAATTCTACCCTAACTGAACCTATGGCCACGTTGCTCAGAAATCGCCATCTTTTATTCGCCAAAAACTTTCACAAAAAAAAACTTTTAACTAAAAATAAAGCAACTAAAGAGTTCCTTTGAATGATACAAACTCCAATCTCACCATCATTAAATGAAGTCGTGGTCGGTTCCCCTGAATAAAAAATTATCACACAATTTAGCACCGACCACGAGGTACGACGCGAACAAATTTCAAAATTTCGTCATTTCCGGTGAAGAGGCTCGAGGCGTGAAAATCGAGAAATTCCAAAAAAAAGGACGCGGCACTTAGAGGGCTGGCTGAGCGCTTTGACGGTAGTAGAATTTAACAAGAAATTCCCAGAACCGCCCGCCAAAACTCTCCGCCAGAAATCAAAAAGGACTTACCCCTTCATGCTCTATTTTCCTCCATGTCCCTTTACCAATTTTAAAGTTTTCGATTCCTTTCTTTTCCATAATTAATTCTTTTTAAAATTTCTTATCCCTTTAATTTCTTAAATGAGTCCTCAGGACACAAAGTTTTGTTCGTACAATTTACAATCCTCCTCATGGAGGGTTCGGAGCGAGATTCAAGAGACGCGCAACGTCTAGTCGGCAGGTTTGGTTGTCGTCTTCCTTCCTATTGTCCAATCAGAGCGTCGTATCCACGCGTCTCGATGTTCTCCGCCAATCGCAGTTCCCCCGGATCCTTGTCGAACGCCATATTGCTAGAAAAACGTACCAGTATCTGTGCCGCCAAAACAGAAGAGAACTTTGTTAATATTATGACCCTACGATTCTGAGTGGAATCCTTTAGTGAGTTTACGTCTCCCACTCAGAATCCTCAAAGTATCAATCAGAAGATGGTTTTATTTAATGGAGTGGTTTCACCGAGTCCTAGCGCCCTCTGTTACTTCCGGGACTTCCGGAATATGATTTGGGAGGATATGAGATTTGGCCCTCCAATGAAGAGTTCAGCCCCATCTCCTTCTCTTTCCAACGTGTCAGCTTCCTTCCTTTACTTCCCCGTGATCGACAAGCGTCGGTTGATAGGCCAGAGAAGGACAGACCATCGGAATATTGCTTCCTTCTCATGGACCTAATGTGTGGAGATTTACATTTGGAGTGATGGTGGGACTGGTGGATGCCGCCATCTTGTTTCCCTTCGGTGTGCGGTACTCTATCCGGCTCCCCTCCCTTGGCAATGTGGTGGAATACTGAACAAAATCCACAGGCCAGAAAAGGGCAGCCTGTGTCCAAATTCTCTCCCTCTCTTTCTGGCTTATGGTGGTGGGACCGCTCTGTCGATTTCGGGCGTGTTGTTGTTGACGTTGTGGCTGTCAGTTTCGCTCTCGACCGAAGTTTCCGTTGTCGGGACAATATATAGATAAAAAAAGGAACAAAAAAAAAGCGCATTAATAAATAATCCTATGTCGTGCCGAAAGTGCCCTTGTGGAGTGCGACCCTTGTTCCGAACTCCCAAGTGAAGAGAGAGGACGTGTATTTATCCAGTGCCAGTGGGGAGGTTATGTTGTTCCTCAACAGTAAGTGACAGGTAGTATTTTTACCCTGTCACACAGTTAAATAAACACTTTCGAAAGTGGGCAGCATTGCGTCGTGTTAATTTAGCAGTCGTAATAGAATAACATTTTAGTTGAAAATAATTTGTATTCTGTGAGTCCCCATGCATTGATCTAGGAATTTGCGCTAATTAACATAATGTTATTGTAATGAATTTTTTGAGTTTTGGAAAAAGATTCAGCTTTGAATTTTTTCATCCGTTGCTCTAGTGAAAATTAAAGAATTGTTGCAAAATCAATCAAATGTATTGATTATTATCGTTAAAGGACTTGAATCAACATTTCAAAAAATAATTTCGTGAGGGAAAGAAACCTAAAATTTTAATTTGTTTCCGAAAAATATATTGACTTTTTATTATTATTTGTAATTACAAGTTACTTGTAATATTTGAAGACAACTTGGATTACAAACAATTTTATATTCTAGTTTCAGATTTTTTTGTAACTGAATTAATAGCTTGGAAGGTTGGGGTTTACATTCTGTATTTTAAAATGTAATGTGATTGAGCGTTGGGAGCCTACTGGAGTTTCCTCAATTTCATCTTTGGTCAATGCGGTAATCGTGCAGCTTACCATGTTCATTTTTACTCGTACTGCAGTTTTGGTGCGAGGAAAACGCATATATATTCCAGCAAGGAGATCAAAACTCTCCAATATTGCAAAAACTTCACCACCGAATGTTGATAATACAATTTTTTCTTCGGATGATATGGGCCAAAAGGTACCCCGTCTTGCAAGTATTTTAATTGGATTATCCACAGGAAAAGTGTATCTTCGAAGTTCGAATCGCCGGTGCGGATTCATACTGGAAGTAAGCCGAATAAATTCAAGTTGGTCAAATCCATATATACGTCCGTCAGAAGCTGCAATGAGCCTGCCAGGTGGAGATATGAACATGGTATTGGCAGGAGGAGACCTGGACCTGGCACGAAGAGGAGGCTCTACAGGAGGAAGAGATCTGGCAGGAGAATGCTGTATGTCAGAAGAAGGAGAAGAAGAATTTCGTCCGCCACGAGGAATACCAGGAATAGGTTCGCCGTTTGGTAAGCACTCGAACTCTGAACTTAACTCTGCAAAAAGAAACAGAGGATTACATTTCTTTTGTAAGTAGGGAAAATTGTCACATGAGTAGGCCACTATTAAGAGTAAATCTTTTTAATTTATTTGAATAAACGTATGTTCTTTAAAATTAAACCACAACATTTAGCACAATATTTAACACAACTGAAAACATTTTTTTTTTCAAAATTCACTTTTAGAAAATTCGAATCGGGTAACCAGTAAGTAAGTTCCTCCGGTCGTTCAAGCATAAATCCTTAATGAAACAATGTGTTCTTTACCAATTTTTTGAATGAAAAAATTAAGAAATTGCTTTCTAGATATTCAGTTTATTAATCGATACTAAACAGGTTTGGCTGAAAAATATTATTAGGTTTAAAGAAAACGGAGGGGAATTCTCTTTTGCAAGTGGGACACGTCTTTCAAACTTTGGACGGTGATGAAGAATAGGAATGAAAATAGGATACAGACTGCGTCCGATAAATTGATATCTGCATAAAGCTGAAAAGTTTTTCTACACATATATATAATTTGAAAAAACGGTTAAACAACTACCGCAGGGTCCGACTGGGAGAAACTGCCATCTAAAAATGACACTGGATCCCAGTAAAACCGCGGTAAATCGCACCTATGGCCACGTCTCACAACGTGGTCATAGGCATATATATATGGAAAAGTATTATATTTACCAATAGAATTAAGGATGACCATCAAGGTACAGCCCAGAGTATAAAGGATCCTCATTTCTTCCAATAAAGGGAAAACCAAATAATGCCTTATCGAAGAATTTCGTTTACAGTGTATCTAAAGAATATTCTGGTGTTTCATAAGAACATGCATATATATATACGCATGGTATCTTGATCGCTATCTCATGAATTGTATGCGTAAAGCTTTTCTTCCTGAGATAATCATCTTTATATTTCATAATACAGTCAAAAGAAAGAAATGTGGTTACCTCAACTGAGGCTACTATAAAAAAAAACAATTTTTTTAAATAAAGCTTCGACCAAAATCTGAGGCTCAATTGGAAATTTTGTAACCCGGCTTAAGTATTTTTTTCTTGGACGTAGACTAGACAGGCGTCTTTCAGTAGGTATCATAGAGTGAAATAACGCCAGTTTTGATTTAAAATACTCATTTGTAAAGAAATTTTGCTCCAACAAAGCAATCTAGCTATGTCACTCGTTTACCAAACTTTTGATTCTTATCGGTTTATTGTTATCACTTCTATTTCGCATTTTTATTGCTTGAATTATAAGATTATAATAAATACTTGGAAGCTTATATTCTTATGCAAAAAAAATCCCCTACAGCTTTGAAGTATCAAAATTTTTTTATTGTGTTTATAACGCTTACAATCATTAAAAATAATTTTAAAACAAAAGATCATTCTAATAATAATAATAATAATAATAATAACTAGGCGTAGGGATGTGGCGACCCCATCGCCCGAGAGCTCCGGCTCTTGCAGTCAGCCACGTTGCTTTGGGCTAACTCCCCAATGCAATGAATTATGCGGTTACGACACCAGTATCGCGCAGTGCCACCCACAATAGGCCTCTCTCGGATGGAGGCCATGGTTCAGTTGGGAGTGGCAATAGGACCGAACCGAGGCGACGACCAGGCAATGGCCCCGGACAAACGCGAGAACATCGATTTAAAT
>CAKNYM010045078.1:3761-42355 GCA_932195095.1 Andricus curvator | reverse complement strand
TCGTTATCTCATTAATTATATGCGTTGACCTTGTCTTGCAGAGATAATCATATTTATATTTCATAATACAGTCCAAAGAAAGAAATTTGGTTACCTTAAACCTTACATGAGGCTACTTTTAAAAAAATACAATTTCTAGAATAGGGTTTCGATAAAAATCTAAGGCTCAATTGGAAATTTTCAAGCCAGCTAGGAAATGTTGTGGACATCTTTCACAGGCTGTCTGATAAGTCTTAAAGACATGCCCAAAATTTTGTTAAAGTAATGTTGAAATGAAAACGATTTCATAATAGACTCGTGGATAGGGCTATTATGTGAAATAGTATTTATATGGTAATAAAATTATTAAGTAATTTGTTCTTGGACGTAGACTACACGGATGTCTTTCAGTACGTATCGTAGAGTAAAATGAAGCCAGTTTTGATATAAAATATTAATTTTTAAAGGAATTGTGCCGCAATAAAGGAATTTAGCTATGTTACTTTTAAAGAATTTTGAGTTTTAGGGTACTTGATCTTATTGATGGTATTTTTTAAAATAACAAAATGTGACAGATACAAAAATATATATTTTTTTTAAAGTTGTATCCTTTACCCAACTTTGGATTCTTATCGCTTTATTCTTATCTCTTTCATTTCGTATTTGTATTGCTAAAATGATAAGATTATAAGAAATACTTGTAAGCTTTTTTTCTTATGAAAAAAATCTCCTACAATTTTGAAGTATCGAATTGTTTGTAATTATTTTTGTAATGCTTGACATTATAAACAAATAATTTTGAAATGAAGTAGCATTTGAAAAATAATAATATTTGTACATTAATTAATTGAGTTTCAAAAATGGGATTCTACAAAATTAAATAAAAATTTGTTCTCATTGAAACAGGCTTTCATCCAATAAAATCCAATCATGTTTAAAAAGTCGGTGAGAAGTAATAAGGAAACGTAGTTCAGTCAATAATAAAAGCTTCTCCATAGATAAATTTTGTATGTTCCAAAAGTTTTTTCATTAAAAATGGACTTTCCTCTCTTTAACAATAACATACAGAATAATATTGCAATTTTGAAAGTATAATTATAAATCACCTTTTTCCGAAACCTGCTTTCCCGCAACACAATTGACCTTCCTCAATATGAATTGAAATTGAAGAATAAAAAGTAAGAACATCATTGTTGTTTGAAATATTATGAGTCATTTAGTCTCGTGGATCCAGAAGCTGTGCGGTTTTCCAAGACTTGGGCTTCAATATTTAAGTCAGTTGAAGTTTAGGAATGGATTCTGCGTTATATGTATTTCCTGAAAACAAGATTTTCCGGAAGTCTTCGGATCCATACAGACCTAACGAGAGACTTCAAGAAGTATTTGGGACGCCTTTGAACAATTGGTGTAACTCAACCATTTGAAATTTGCTGCCAAACCTACTGCTATGTAACAACCTATTTCCATCCTTCTTGTCGTATGCCAATATTTATTGAATATCCTGAAATGATATTAGGATTCAAGTTTCCATCTGGCACTTGATTTTGTCCGAAATGATTTATTCGATTTGGTGCGAAATTCATGATCTCTCTTGTAGGGAAGGTTTAGCGTCGATTTCCGGCAATGCGAGTTGGGCTTCTGTAGCTCAGGCCCGAATATCACTGTCAACATTCCTGGTGGAATAAATCTGTCAAGTCCCGAGAAAAAGGCGTTTGTAGTACAGACATTTGAGAATTGTTGCGGATTACTTCAGGTTGGTAAGGCCTAATTAATTATTTGTAGTCGTTTTGTAGTCGCTGGTAATCCTATGGGGATTGTATCAGTTCAGTGTTTGAATAAATGAGGTTTAGTTCAGACTATATACACAGAAAAAACAACATTTAATCCTTACAGCAATTTCTACTTACCCGCAACAAAAATTCACGTCCGTTTTTTCTCTGTCATGTTCATTACAGACAAAGAACAGATAAACATTTATTACAATATATATTAAAAATTCACATTTAACTTATTATTCAGAAGAGTGCAAGAGAAAGTAGTAAGGGGAGTATATCCAATCCATTCTTGAGTTCTTTTTCACGAACGTTTCATCAGCGAACTTCATCCGGAAAATGACTCATACGACGAACGAAAGTCTCAGCCGAAGAAACGTTCACAGCTGGCATCATCATTTCACAATGATGTAGAATTGGCGACTTAGTCAAAGCGGTTCATACTTCCAAGATGAAGTTGACAGTATGACTGCTTGGAACGTAAAGACGACTGACAGTGGTAACCCTGCGGTTTATATAGTTCTTTATTCCTGTACTTAAGCTTATGGAGGAATGAGCACGTGCGTTTCCAATAGTGGAATGAGCACTTGCCAATAGTGGAATGGGCGCGTACGTTTCCAATAGTGCATTGAGCACGTACGATCTGAAAGATAGAATTTTGAATGATTCACGCTGTTAAGTATTGAGTTACGCGAGTGACTAATATGTAAGTTTCCTCTACTGATAATCTCGGTGATCATCTATTCCATCTCTTGGTCTTTCAGGAATACAGATTCTATATGCTAACTTAACTATTGTCAATGTATATAGTCAGACACTCTTGGCTACTGCAACGTCCGACTATTCATATACACCTGGTTTCGTTCATTACTCGAGCTTCGTTATGTTATCGGTTACCATCAAATCTTTAATTTTTATTTTTAGGCTACCAAGTGACAGAAAACAAGTGGCAGAAATTTAGTGGCATGCTGAACACTGCACTATTATAATATTATAACATTTCATTCTCATAGTATAGTGCTTGTCAGGATAGCTATAGCTTCATCTCGATGCTGGTTTATAAAAGTCATCCCTCCTTAAGAGTCTTCATCAAAGGCTGGAGCTATTCCTTCTGCACAATAGAAAATATATATTAATGTTATAAGTAAATTACTGGATATGTGTATCTATTATAGTAATTCTGATGTCATTACACTCGAAAGATAAAATTTTGTAGAACGGATTGACAGAAACTTATTTCTTTTCTTAACCCAGCTAATGAATTTCCTCAACTCGGAAAACATTGCTTACTATTATTTTATTGATTTCTTGATCAATTGGGTACAACAATATAATTATATTAAGTGTCCAAAAGTAATCTTAAAACTTGTTATTTGATGGATTAACAACAACAATTGACTTTCAAAAATTGTGGAATGTTGATGAGACCATTATCCATATTGTACGGAAATTTGGGATTGGTGATAATTTGTTAAGATATGATTTAAAAATGGTAAAATTTCTGGGGAACGGTCTCAGTTGGTCGGTAGAAACTTTGAATCCACTGATCTTCTACTATTGTTATCCAAATGTAACTTTAGAGTGGACTATATGTTGTTGTGTAATGTTGAATTGTAGATGATAATATGGCTTTCAATAGCCATTTTCTTTTGAGCGTTCTTATCTCGTTGCAGAAGTTCCTATGCAGGTGGGGTCTTAGCATGGTGAAAATGCATTTATATTTATATGTGCTCGTCTCATCTGCTTTTTATTATACATTTTGCATCAATTGTAGTCGTTCCTTTCGCTATTCAGGTGAAGTCCTTTTGTGAAAGGATTATATTAGGTTACTTTATTCACAGTGACAAGCCGATTGCTTTTGTTCATCTGCATATCACTTAAAAAATGGTCTAAAAACTAATAAAAATACGAGATCATACCTACTATACACAATGAAAAATTAAAATACAATTGAAGAATATCTTTATCGTAAGTATTCAAGAAAATATATATCAAATTGTGTAATTTGAAAAGACCAAACCCTACATCTCATGATTTAAAATTTATTTAATAGGTTTATAAAATGTCGGCTAGATGAAATAATCGTAAATCAAGGACGAGAAAGAAGATCAGGTGTCCAATTTTTAGGAAAATTATTCATACACTCGAGAGGATATTAGATGTAATGAAACAAATAGTGAACCTAGAATTAAAGAAATTACTGAAGCTCTTGCCTCGAACGTAGAGTCCATTTGGAAAAAGCTTCTATTCCATTACTACCACATAAGTGAATAGTAGAAAAATTAGGAATAATTTACGGAAAGTACGCAAATTTATTGAAACGTAAATGTGCTCAAACTCTTGAACAGTTTTATATAACAATGTCTTCTGAATTTTTTGATATAGCAACGTGTAAGTGCTCAGACTTTTCTGTATGCTCGTGTGAAAAAAGTAAAAAGGTTCCAATTGAAAAAAGATCTTTTTTAATGGATCAAAGATCAGAAAGAAAAGTGTTTATCCGGACGGTATTGAACAGATTCAGCTTTTACGGATTTTCCGACTTCTACTTCTGTATCTAGATCCATCACGAAACTTAGTTCTAAAACCGCTGTACCAACCGTGATAAAATGATAAACTCTAATTGCAATATTATTCAGCCGGGTAACACGAAAATGCAAATAAATCTTCGTAGGGTAGCATTAGAATGTCAGCGTTATGGCGTTTCTAATCGTGGTATAGCTTCAATCTTGAACGTTCTGCTAAAACATCTGGGAATCGTGAAAAAAGAAGATTTGCCAAACGTCATTGATGAATACAAGATCGTTAGAGAATGAGAAAGATCAAGAAAAGTATTCGCGACAAATTAAATTCTAAAGGCTTTATTTTTTGACGGTAGGAAAGACAAAACTAACGTGCAGGAACAAGAAGAGGAAAAATATTATTGTAAACAAATTGTCGAAAAACACATTAGTTAGGTACAAGAGCCTTATTAAAAAAGAGGACATGTGAGCGTTGGTAGTGGAAAATCTCTTGCTATAAAACAAAGCTTGATGAAATTCTTTGTCGATAAAAAAATTTCTACAGGTAGCCTTGAAATTGCTGTTTGCGATGGCACAAATGTCAATATAGGTATTTCTAAAGGAATAGTACGATTACTAGAGCTAGCATTGAACAGACCTTCACAGTGGATCATCTGTCTTTTGCGTCACAATGAGCTTCGATTGAGGAAAACCGATTCAAAACTGTAAAATTCGGTCTGTAACTTCTTTCTTACCGATTTATGCTGAAAACTTCTCTGATATTGATAGAAAAGTATTAAGTAGTGACCAACCGTATCTCTATGATACATGCCAGGCTGTATCCGAGGGAACATATTGCCTGATTTCGAGTTGTAGACTGTAAGGTACCACAGCTCTTTGCCAAAACCTTCCACAAATGTTGTAATTCTCGCTACATTTGTAATCAAAGTTTATGCTCCTCCTTGGTTTCAAATATAATCGTGTACAGAAGGTTCAAAGAATCTTTGTTGAATTATAAAATATTCGAGACATCTGGCAGAAGACCAAAGAAAAGTTGTTGATAAAGTCATTCAACATAATGGTTACTTTGGTCATTTTGAGGATGTTCTTTTGGCAATGCTGGCTGATAAGAAGCCTTTTGTAAGAAAACTAGCTTGCAATAAGATTCTAGAAGATAGAAATCAGAAACAGCAAAACCGAAACATACAATGCAAAGTTCCGCGAATAATAATGCAACGGATTATAATAATTTGGTTACATGGCCAGTACCAAACATTAATGAACCATCTGTTACAATACGCATGGCAACTAATGAAATCAATGAATTCATGAAAGACACAAAAAATACAATTGAATTCATCAAGGAAATCTCATGATACACTGAAGGTACTGAAAGATGTATCCGTCTTGTAACAGAAGCTTCGAAATCTGTTTGCGGCGCAGAGAGAAGAGATGTTAACATCAAAGCAAAGTTGGAATCACGCTCAAAAATTGGAAAAAATTTGATAATAAAGCAAAATTTAAGGTCTTACTGACCGATAGAATTAATTAGGAATCAGTAGTTAATCATTATTTAAAAATATTAAGCGAATATTGTCTTTGCGTTTTTCCATAGTTTATAAATTGTAATAATGAATTTCAGTCTTAACGATTCAGTTTTGTTCAAGCATATAATGATTTTAAAAACTTTTGGTGTGATGAAATAAACATAAATACACCAAAATACAAAAATTAATGACTTAGTGAAGAATTTGGTTAGCAGTGTATCTAAGGAATATTCTGGTGTTTGATTAGGAGTATGTGTATACAGTATCTTAAACTTCATCCTAGTTATTCTATGCATAAAGCTTGTCCTTCTGAGATGATCATATTTATATTTCACGTGGACATGAAAATTTCATCATAATAGCCTCGTGGTATATTGTTGAATATTTTGTTCTTTGACACAAACCACATGGATATCTTTCAGTAATGTACCGCATAGTAGAATAAACCGAGCTTTGTTTGAAAATATTTGTTTTTGAAGAAATTGTGCCCCGACAAAGAAAGTGAGCTATGTCACTTTTGACGCAGTTTCAGTTTTAAGATAATTGTCTTTATTTATGGTATTTTTGAAAAGAAAAAATAATTTTTTTCCCATGAAAAAAATTTGAAACATACACAAATATTAATTATTGAAAATTTTTGTTTTTGATAGAACTTTTGATTCTTATCGCTTTTATTTTTTATTCATATCGCTGAACTGATAAGATTTTATTAGCTATGTGTCTCGTCGTCCTCAATTTTCAGGACAAGTTTTTCAATTCTTCTCCAACACCCCTTAATTTCCGGAACGACAAAAAAACCGACACAACTTTGACGTATAACATTTTTGACATTCATTAATTTAGTTTCCAAAATTAGGTTTAAGAAAATTGCAGAAATTTGTTCTTATAGATTTCTAAATAGATTATATTCTTAATATTAGAAAAAAAATCCATGGACGTGGACGTGGACTTTTGAACTTTTAAAATAATTAACTTCCAAAATTAAGAACATTTAAATGCGAATGGCTACAATAATAAATAACAAGATGGTTACCGTTTAAATTAGAATTTAATTAGTTTCATTCATTGCGATTATTCTTTTTCAATTATGTTTTTCTCTTTGTCTAAAAGCCGTGGAATTTCGAAATGAAAATCATGTAACAACCCTTGTACAAAAAATAGACTCAACAAGTATTATAAAAAATTTCATCAAAAGATAACAAAATATTTTTTAAAACAATTCTACATATATAGAACCACCTATATCAAGGTCGGGAGACGTGGGTACAGTTGAAATGTTACCGAGATTTCACCGGGAGTGGGTGCTCTTAAAAATCACTGCTGAATTTGAAACACGATTACTCGTTCAAATATGGAGGTAGACATTTTTTTTTTTAAAACCATCGAAAAGCTTATTAAATTACGCGTCAATTGAGCCCTTATAGAGATATTTTTCACCATCCAGGGAGATTATACTACGTGAAAAGATAGAAAAGCAAATTCAAGAATTTTACGAATTTTGTACCTCGACTTCAACTTGTGGCATGTCCTAGAAAAGTTGTAGGAAAAACCTCAAATTCATATCACTTAGTTTTTCAAAGTATTATTAAATGATTAAACGAACTTACCTGTAAGTGAAGTTCTATCATAATTGTATGAAGCGCCTCTTCCGAAGAGATCATAATGTAGTACCCTCTACCATGTACCGATGTCGCCACTATTCACAGTCAAAATTTTCTGACTGTATCTCGTCTGCTATATTTCGATATTCTTTAAAGTTTTTTGCCGTAACATTTTCGGGATTACTAACAATTAAATATGGTTAGGAATAGGGAGCGTATTGTTAGGGTGGGACCTGATCTCCTCGGAAGAGGCGCTTCATACAATTATGATAGAACTTCACTTACAAGTTCGTTTAATCATTTATTGTATTGCGCGCCTCTTCCTCGAGATCATAATGTAGCTGTTCACAGTTTGTTACGGCTTTGATTTTTTGTAAAGTAGAAGTATTTATTGTAAATTATAATTATAGTTGCTAAATTTATGCTTATACAAGATCTTTCACTTAGATTTTTTACTTAAGATTGACAAAGCAAACTGCCTCTGATCGTAAACTAATTCGCGATTATAAAATCTTGCAAAAGTTTCGTATGAGATCGATATGAACTCCGCTTTTCTTTGCTGCTGAAGTGGACGCGTGACGAGTACTATGTGCGCTGAATTTATCCGTGTCGATTCCACTTAAGAATAAAACACTTTTTATCCAACGGTCTAATGACGATGATGTCACTTGTTTGTATGGTTTTTTGAAAGAAAGGATTAATTTATTTTCTGGACCTCTTAACGCTTTGGATCGATCTAAGTAATGTTTGAGGACAGTTGCCGGACATACAGTCAAATCTTCTATATAAAACGGAATTACAAGCGTAGGTTGTTGTCTATTGACAGCCGAGGTTTTGATCTTATCAGGAATTTTAATTTCGATTCTATCGGTTTTTTGTTCGATATTTCTTATATCGATGAGTGCTAAGGTCTGCATACGATGCCCCGTGATTAAAGCCAGCAAGGTCACTAGTTTGAAAGTTAGCCTTTTCAAAGTTAATTTTTCATTCGATCCCCATTGTCGTATGGTATTTAAGACTAACGCTGGATCCCATGTACAATCGTATTTCGCACTAGGTGGTCGAAGCTTCGATGTACCCCTGAAAAATCTTTTTATCTGCGGATCTTGTCCTAGCTCAGAACCACAGAGTAACGCAATTGCCGAACGGAAAGAATTCAGTGACCCATAAGAGGCACCCTTTTCAAACTCTGTAGTGAGAAACGTCAGTACATTTGTTATTGAGAGAAGGACAGGATCAATATGACGATTGCAACAAAAAAACCACAATTTTTTCAATCCACTGTCGTACTGCCTTTTTGAGGAATCGCTTAGTGATGAGAGCATAATGTCCATTGACTCTTCAGGAATTATTCTTTTTTTGAGGGCTTCCCTGATAAAATCCCGGCAACCAGGGTAATCCTTGTCCACAAAGGGTGTGGTTGCCTACCGAGTGTTGATAAAAGGTTAATGCAAGGTTTGAAGTAAATAGGTTTTGATTCGAGCAGTGAAAGGTATACTGGAAACCACGCCTGAGCTGACCAGTATGGTACAACTAGAATTCCTCTAGATTGTTCAAATTTAATTTTCAAATTAAAATTTAATTTAAAGGAAACGCGTAGAAGAAATGTGGTTTCCATTTTATGGTGAACGCATCCACGGCAATTGATCCTGGGTCTTTTTTCCAAGAGACATATTTTTTACACTTAGCATTTGTTCTTGTTGCGAAAAGATCAATCTCTGGATAACCAAAAACATTGAGAATAGTTTGAAAAGCTGTTTTCGATAAGGCATATTCCGTCTCTGGTTCCAGCCTTCGGGATTCAAAGTCTGCAATTTCGTTGTCTTGCGAACGTATATAAGAAGCAAATATCCAGAGGTTACTCTTTTCACACCATTCCCAGATTTCTTTGGCTAAATTACTTAATTTTGGAAAACGCACGCCGCCCTTTTTATTTATGTACGCTATTGCTGTGGTGTGGTCTACTCTTAATAAAATATCGCAATTCGCTAACCTCTTTGTAAAGCATTTTAATCCAAAAAATACCGCTTTCAATTCTAAATAACTAATATGTTGCGATTTTTCTTGTACATTCCAGTGCCCGTGGATCCGCTGCTGTTTACAGCATGCGCCCCAACCCGATAGTGACGCGTCTGTAAAAATTTCTAAAGCCGGGTTAAAACTTGTTATGCTATTTGTTGCTGATTTTATATTTATCTTCCACCACTGAATATCGTTCGCTAAGTGGTTTGGCATTAACATAAACGACTCGTAGTCATCATTATTTTGTTCTAGAGCTGATATTTTTTCTCTTTCAAAAAGTTTCATATGTACACGACCATATTTCAATGTTGGACAACAAGATTCTAATGTTCCAATGAAAGCTGCGAAATCCCTAATTTTATATTGTTTTGCCTTTTCAATAATTGCGATGCGTTTCTCAACTTTATATCTTTTTTCAATTGCTAGTTCAACTGTCATTTTTTCAGAATTATAAATTATACCGATAAACTTTTGTCTAGTACGTGGCATTAATTGGCTCTTTTCCCTAGTGATGATAAATCCTAATCTTTTCAATGTTTCGCATGTTTTGTCTACATTTTTTTGACATGATTCAAATGACTAACCAAATAAGCAAATATCATCTAGATAAATCACTGAGACATAACCTAAAGATCTCAGGTAGGACATAAGCGGTTTCATAATTTTAGTGAAAGTATATGGAGCTGTATTAAGACCAAAAGGTAGACAAACGTATTCATAAAGTATACCTTCAAACTCAAATCTTAAATATCTCCTGTCTGCTTCCGCAACTGAAACTAAATGAAACGCGTCTTTTAAATCTATAGTAGCCATGTAGCAATCTTTATGAATTAACTTTCGAATTGTTTTAGCATCTTCTAATTTAAAATGTTCGATTTTAATAAACTGATTGAGGTTTTTAAGATTAAGAATCATACGATACGAACCATCCGGTTTTAGAGCTAGGAAAATTCTCGATAGAAATTGCCCGGCAACGGGTGTAACCTGTTTTATAAAACCTTTGCTAATTAATTTATTAAGTTGTTCAAATAACCGAAACCGTTCTTCTGGAGTCCACGAGGGCTCCGAAGGTGGGTTAATTTGCACAACTTTCGATTTGAAGGGGATTTTGTAACCCTTAATCCAGCTCAGGATGGTTGAATCTGAGGTAATCTCAGACCAGTATTTTTGAAAAAAATTAAGACGTCCTACTGGAGTACTTACTGATTCATCTAATAACGCCTTTTCGCCGGCTGTCCCTTCTTCTGCGGCGTTTGTTTTCGATTCCACTGTGGCTTCCGGTTCTGGAATCATTTCTGCCCGCCCGACGTCGCACTCGCGTTGTTCTGCTGATATGTTGAGCGGCGTGGCGGGTCTCTTCAGTTTTTTGAATCAGTTCGCTGCGTTTGGTGAGACTTCTGCTTGAAATTTTTGCTGGTCACCTCCAGAGTTTTTACCGCTTTTACTCTTTCCTCTAAATTTTTGTTAAAAAGCCACTCATCTGTACACATCGAGTTTAGTGTATCGCGCATAGGAGAGTCGATATTTTTTAATATAAGGCTCCTCCGAATGAGAGACTCTTCATGTTGTAAGTCACAAAGGAGTCTTACAATTCCACTAAGGTTTTCTACTAATGGTAACTTTTCTTTGTCATTTGCTTTTATGATCGTTGAAATTAGATCTGTAAGTGCTGCTAAACTCGCAGTTATTCTCTCCTGCTTTTCTGAAATTCTGGTATCTCTTTTAATGACAGCGTCTTTTTGTTTCAGACCTGTTCGAATTTCAAAATTCAGTTTTGGAGGATTAAAAAATAAAGCATTTTTGAGGAGGGAGTATTTTTTTAACAAAGCTTGTCTTTCCTGTTTCGGCAAGCCTTTTCTAACAACTTCTTCCAACCTTATCGCCAGGTCGGTGTGGATGGCTCGTGCGAAAGTCGTGTCTGGTACAAGTCGCTCTCCAATGACTTTGAGTACCTCTGCGCCCAAACTATCTTCTTTATCCATTTCGGCTGGTAAAGAAGGGTTGGCAGACCATGTGCTATTTTGGGGCATAGATTGGGCATTGCTACCAGCAGGCGGGGGAGGTGGAGGAGTCTCTAGATCTGTTTGCTTTCGAATAGAATCTTCAGGATTTTTCTTACCTTTGTTTATCATTTCAGGATCAGCATTACGAAGACTATTTCGACTGACTCTACTTCGACTTCGACTTTGACTTCGTTCTGGACTTGGACTGCGAATTCTCGAATTCCGACTGTAGCTTCTACTTGAACTACGATTATATGAATGTCGACTGTTGCTTCGACTTGGGCTGCGATTATGATAATGTCAACTATGGCTTGGACCTGGACTGCGATAGCGACGACAGTAATCATCACAATAACGTTGTCGAGACTGACTGCGAGAGTAACGACACCCTAAACACAAAATCAAATACATAAATTGAAGGTCCATAGTGAGATATTACGTGACTTTAAAAATGATGGAGTTGAGAATAATATAAGACACGCCTGACAAAGGTGCTGTCCTCTTTTTTAAATACTAGTCAGATAATCAGAGATCAGGATATCTGATAACTTTATAAGAATCAGACGCCTAGCAGAAGTGCTGCTCTTTTATTTCAAGTTTGACCAGAATACAGACCAGAATAGAGAGAAAATATGAGAACCAGACGCCTAGCAGAGGTGCTGTTCTCGTTTCTCAATTCTAATTAAAGTACTTGTACATATCCGTTGAACCGATAATGCGGGTCAAATAAATTTTTTCCACAGTCAACCATCGGTTGCAGACCGAGGTACTTGGCAATAAGTCACGTTTAAACAATCTTGGGACGCTGCCTCGTGGATAATTTAACCTCAAAATCGTTTTACTTACCGTGTCTTTTCCCTCGGCGATGGTGGTCATACTTTGTCTCCAATCGTCTTATGCGTTCTTTTAACCGTTGGAACTCCTCCTCATCTCCTGAAGAGTAGTCTCATCGTCTATGTTGACTCATTTTCACTTCACTAAAAATCTGATATGCGACATTCACGGCACAAAGAAGAAGAATGACGAAATATAGCAGACGAGATACAGTCAGAAAATTTTGACTGTGAATAGTGGCGACATCGGTACATGGTAGAGGGTACTACATTATGATCTCGAGGAAGAGGCGCGCAATACAATCTTCAATTTAAGCCAATAGAACTTGAAAAATCTTCACGGCATCTTGGTAAAATATAATAATTCACAGTGTTGCCGTTAAATTACTTTCAATTTGTGTTTAACTGGCAGCTACTTCGAATTGTCAATCAAGTGTAGCAGGGGGTATCCATATACTACGTTACTAATTTAAGGGAGTGGGGGTCGCCCCCAAAATTACGGTTGGTAATGGGGGAGGGGGGGTAAGTTAGTGGACGTAACGTTCGGACTAAGGTAACGTTTAGTACATTTCTTCATGATAAATTTTAACAACGTTTGCGAATTTTGCCAAAGATAGCACTGCAACTAGACAGATCAATAATAACTTAATAAGTTTGAGAACACTTTCATATTTCATACCTTTTTACCCTCTTTTTCGTATTCCTCTTTTTAAACAATTCTTTTTGCCCCTGTTTTTAAGACTCTTCCCTCTTTTCCCCTTTTTACAAGCTTTTATTTGACCTGCTATCTGGGTATGTTTGTGGTTGGCGCATTTAATTGTGAAAGCGTCTACAGCATACACCTCTGGGTCCCTTTTCCATCATAGGAAATTAGAGCATTTCGCATTGATGTTTGAAGCGAATAGTACTCATAGAGTATTCCCTTAAATTTAAACCTAAGATACTTCCTGAATAATTGCGCTGCTGCAATTGCCAGATAAGCATCTTTTAAGTCTAAAGTTACCAAAAAGTGATCTTTAGAAAAAATTCTTGCAACT
Organism: Andricus curvator; assembly: GCA_932195095.1. NCBI lineage: Eukaryota > Metazoa > Arthropoda > Insecta > Hymenoptera > Cynipidae > Andricus > Andricus curvator. Next base: position 29,063 of record CAKNYM010045078.1, on the reverse strand, counting down.
CTCTTCCTATGCTCGAGTTTAAATGGACATCCTAGCCTGTTTTGGCGAATGGTCTTTCCGGGGTATAGATGTGAACGGGATCTTATAGCCTGTCACATACTTTCGAATTAGGGGATTAGTAGTAATATTCGCTCATTAAGCAGAAAAGTATTTAAGCCTTCCTCAAAATCGTAGAGGCTCTAAAGTTTAAATTATCGGAGTTCCGGCGATTTGCTTCCATCCTGTTTGAATTTGAGCCTTTTTTAGCTTTAGTGTTACGGCGCAGAGATGTTGGGTTAAGTCTCAGTAATACTTTGCCTGATTTTTCCGCGCCCTTGGCTGCCTTGACGCTTTCAGCGAAGTCATCTCCGAAGAGCAGGGTACTTACGTCGCAATCTTCTGCAATTGTTTCCACAATTGGCTCTAATTTAGGGACAATAAATGTGCGCCTTGTACAAGACATCCTGTGATGCAAGTCGGCGAGAAGTCTGCTTCTCTCTTTAAAATATCAGTAAAGCCCAGGTCAACCGCTGCTATTCCAGCACTCAATTGAGCCTCAGTGTTTACCTGATAGCTGTCTTTCTTCAAGGCTAAAGAGCCGATTGATTTCACTTCTAGATTAAGTATCAGAGATTGTAGAAGTGGGCAGTTCTCTGTCGTTCGTTATTTTTCTAGAAGTTCTTTCCTCTGTTCCTTCGAGATACCTGATTTCAGAATTTTTTCCACACTTCCACTAACGACGCGTGAATCTCTGGTTCTTAAACATTTTCAGGTTTCGGACCTGCTAACAGGTTTAGAGTTTCAGGGCTCAAGTCATTGGCAATATCTTTCTGAGTGTCATGTTTGAGTGGCGGGCTTATTGGGCTATGATCACGACTGTGTGTATGGCTACGTTCACGAGTGTAGCTACGTTCAGATTCTCTTGAAATGCGGCGGTCATCCAAAGAACTACCTGAGGAAAACGAGGGACATGATCTGTCATAGCTTGGAGATAAAGGTGATGAATAAAGAGTGGCCGCTCTCTTATAGGTGTTCCTAAAAGGTGACTACCATGGCGTCGTGCACATCTCGTGTTATGCTCACCGTAATTTCTGTCATGTCGAGTTCTCCTCAAAGGATGTTCTCTAGGTTCCCTGTAAATCCTGGTGTAATGGTACCGACTATGATGAGACGAGCCTCACGGACTGCGTTCAACTTTAATTTTGTCGGCCCTTTGTCTGTTGATCTCTCGGGAACCTCCAGGTGATGAGCGTCTTTCTTGTCATCTCTTACGTGTACACACAGCGTTCTCGTAATATCGATAAGTCACGAACAATGCTGAAAAGTAGGGGAAAAATCTGAAAAAACACTTAGAATATCAAAATTACTGCAAGGTAAATTTCCACGTGCCGTCAGAGTAGCACCGAAAAGTGTAATGACGAGTGTGCTGATCAGGCGACCCCTAGTGGCCGCGCGAAAGATATAAAACTTTGAAATTCTGGGGTTAGAGTCGAGCAACTAGCGTTACTACATTTGATCTCGAGAACGAGACGACTCAGCATAATATTTTAGAAACGTCTAAAACTCCTACATATCTTTTTAAAAAATTCAAAGTTTTCCCAAATTTTTGGGAAATCCTCAAAAATTAAAAAATTTGCCATCAAATCTTTCAAATTTTTTTCGGACCATAGAAAAGCTATGTATGATTACTTCCTCAGACTTTTTCCCACATTTTGCGTCGTTCAGCTTGAAACTTTAATTTTCGATTTTTTGCATAGTATTTTCAAAGAAAAAAATATAGGTATTTCAAAAAGCTACAATTCTTCTCTGAAACTTTTTACTTGTCTCTCGTCGTTTGGCTTGAAAAAACAATTTTCGACTTATTCATTTTCGATGCATAAAACCAAAAACAAAAAAAAAAACAAGTTCTATCAAAAAATGGTTGAAACTTGATTTTCGGCTTCGAGGGATCTCAAAACGTGGAGATCCGTTGACAAACTGTGGTGTGAAATTTCTGACCATTTTTATACTTTCCTGATCATAAATGATGAGAATATAAAAAAGTACTTTTTCTAAAACTACTTTGGAATTATATAAGAATGACATTTACTCAAAAAATGAATTAGAAGGTTAATATTAAACTGAGATACAAACAGTTTTTCTGGAAACGTATTTAAATTTGAGGTTTTTCTCCAGATTAGTAAAACTAAAATCTCAAAAAATCTGAAATTTAGACATTTTGCGACAGAAACTTTTTAATCGTTATCGTTAACTTTTCAATCCTTTTTGTGATTAACTGTCATTCCTACACTAATACGAAGCAAATTTAGCAGAAGGAAATTTTTTTCACCTATAATAAAATTATTTGTCAATTTTTTAATCAAATTTGTTTATTAGAATTAAATGGATCAATATAAAAATATTTTGTATTCTTTTTGCCGATTCACATAGTGTTATTAAAAAGAGTTCTTTGATTTTTGTAAAATAACTCAGCATTTACACTTTTCCATCCGCTGCTACGGGGAAAATTGAATAATCGTTACAAAATAAATAAAATGTATCGACTGTCGTCAAAGAACTTGAATCTACATTTAAAAATTAACTAAAATACTGAACTATTAATAAATTTAAATTAAAAATTCAAAGATTTTTCGGGTTTCAATCGTGTGCGAAACTATGAATGTTGCCGACGTTTCGTGAACATTGCAGTTCACTTCTTCAGGGCTGACCTGAAACTGAAGTTTCAGGTCATGTTGTTCTTAGGTATGTAAAAAAAAGACTTGATTGGCCAATCAAGTTCAACCAGCCCACACCAGGGGGCGCTCTGGCCAATCACAGGCATCGTAGAGAATACATACCTAAGAACAACATGACCTGAAACTTCAGTTTCAGGTCAGCCCTGAAGAAGTGAACTGCAATGTTCACGAAACGTCGGCAACATTCATAGTTTCGCACACTATTGAAACCCGAAAAATCTTTGAAATTTAAATTTATTATAATGGATCATCGTGAAAGTCTTAAATCTATTACTGAACTATTAATAACAACTTTTATTGAAGAAATGTAACGAGTCACCAATTCGTAACTTATCAGCAAATGTAATTTTGTTTCTATCGTCATAAAAAGGTAGTTATTCCTTATGACTGATAAACCTATACCAATTTTTCTCAAAAAATGATTTCGTGAGAGAAAAAAATGAAAATATTTTATTGGTTTCCGAAAAAAACTGGCTGGACGCTGACGAAAGATTGAGCTTCGGAAACCATAATATATTGATTTTTTATAATTGATTGTATTTACAAGTTACTTGTAATATTGTAAGACGATTTCGGATCAAAAACAATTTTATATTTTAGTCTTGCATTATTTTTTCATTTAATTAATAGTGTGGACGACAGTGGTTTATATGCGTCACACTAAAATTGGATAGGATTGGGCGTGAGGAACCTACTGGAATTTCACTGATTTCATCTGAGGTCAATAGAGTAATATTGCCGCTTTCTATGTTAATTTTTGTCCGTTTTTGACGACTAGTGCGAAGATTGCGCGCATATATTCCAGCAAGAACATTTTTTCTCTCCAATATTGCAAACACGTCGCCACGGAATGTTGATAATACTATTTGTTCGTCGGTTGATACAGGCCAATAGGCACCCGGTCTTGCGAGTATTTTAATTTGTTTATCCGCAGGAAAATTGTATCTTCGAAGTTCGAAATGTCGGTGCGGATTACTATAGGGAATGAGACGAATAAATTCGAGTTGGTCAAATCCGTATATACGTCCGTCAGAAACTGCAATGAGCCTTCTAGGTGGAGACATGCACCTGGTATTGGCAGGAGGAGACCTGGACCTTTGACGAAGAGGAGACTCGACAGGAGGAACAGGCCTGGCAGGAGAATAAGGTCTGGCTAGAGAAAAAGACCTGGCAGAAGAATGTTGTATGTCAGAAGAAGAAGAATACCGTCCACCACAAGGAATGCCAGGAATAGGTTCGCCATTAGGTAAGCACTCAAATTGTGCAGTTGACTCTGGAAGAAGAGACAGAATTTTACATTTTTTGTGAGGTAGGGAAAATCGTTACAAAGTAGGCCACCTTTGAGAGTAGGCCTTTTTATATTATTAGAATATGCAATAACGTATGTTCTTCAAACTTCAACCACAACATTCAGCACAATATTCAACACAACGAGAAGAAATTTCATCAAAAATCACTTTTGAAAGATTTGAATCGAATAACCAATTTGAACATAAATCAATTGGGATATAATGCAAGTCATGTCGGACAAATTGATATTTGTATAAACCTAAAAAACGTATTTAGAATTATATATTTTTCAAAGTATTATATTCACCAATAGAATTAAGGATGACTATCAAGGTAAGGACCAGAGTATAAACGATCCCCATTTTTTGCAATGAGGGGAAAGTCCGAATAATGCGTTATCCAAGAATTCAGTTAACAGTATATGTAAAGAATATGCTGGTATATGTATATATGGTATCCTTATCGTTATCTCATTGATCATATGCGTACAGGCTGTCATTATAAGATAATTATATTTGTATTTCATGAAAGAGCCCAAGGAAAGAAATATGATAACCTCAACCGTGGCTGCGTTTATAAAAAATAGCCAAACTTTTAATTCTCATCGCGTTATACTTATCGCTCTGATATTTTATTCTTATCGCTCAAATGATAAGATTATATACACACCTAGAAGCATTGAAACTTTTTCATCCATTGCTACGGTGAGAATTAGAGAATCGTCGCAAAACAAAGAAAATGTATTAACTGTCGTTTAAGGACTTCAATCTTTATTTCGAAAGTAACTAAAAAATCATTGCTACTGTTATTAAACAGATGTAACGTCACTTATTCACAAAAATAATTTTGTAACTATCGTTATCAAAAAAGTAACTAGTTATTTCTAATTAATGATAATCCTATAATAATGTTCAAAATAATTTCGTGAAGGGAAGAATGGGAACTTTTTATTTGTTTTCGAAAAAGCCTGGCTGGAGCTCTGATGAAAGAATGAAGTCTCGGGGGCCACAATATATTAAATTCATATTATTATTTGTAATAAAAAGTCACTTGTAACATTCCACAGCGACACCAGATCACCAACTATTTTATATCTCAGTTTTACATTTTCTTATAATTGTAATATTGGTATGAAGGATTGTTGCTTACATGCTTTACTCTAATATTTAATGTGATTTGGGGTAAGCAGCCTACTGAAGTTTTCCTAAATTCACTTTTAATTGATGGGCTAATCGTGCAGTTTTCCATGTTTATTTTTGCGCGTTCTATTTTTTTATTTATATGTATATACTCCAGCAGGAAGATTACTTCGCTCAAATGTTACAAAGACGTCACCATGGAATGTGAATCAAACACCTCAGGCAGGTGCACTTCTCTGGTTTAGAACTTGGGTACCTGTCAGAATGAGGGACTGTTAGGCCCAACTCATCTGATGGCCCAGAACATAGGGCCAATGGGGATGATTGGAGGATGGCAAGCCGGATAGTAACACAATAAGAAATTAGACTGGTCGTCTGGTGTTTTGACACATTCGAGGCTGCTGGGGAAGGCGGTATATTTCCGGCTCTGATTCAAGAAGGTTTGAATGTTCTGATGAGACCAATGTTTAACTTGTTGAGGGTGTACATGGCTTTGGAATATTAAGAAGTCAGTCGATTTTCATTTAAAGAAGGAAATCCTACCAGATAAGCCCATTCATAGTGATCAGTTTGTCTCACAGAAAAACAAATACACCATTGACGTACTTCATTCATTTGCCTCCCACATTCAAAAAGCAGGAAACCCAGGGGATGTAACGATGGCAGCGTTTCTGTGCATGGAGAGTGCCTCCAGTAACACCCCTGTGGAATCTATATTTAATTCTGCTCAAGAATATGGTGCAGGTACCTCTGTTAATAGGTAGATGCGTTCTATGCTATGCGGCAGGTTTGTCTGGTCTTCGCTCCACGGTTGCAACGTGGGAGCGAGGGTAAAAGGCGGTTTTTCGCAGGAAGAAGTTTTATCCTTCACTCTGTGGGCACTCTTCATTGATGATTTGACTTGTAGGTCAAATGAATCAGGTTTTTATATACAAGGGTATGTAGATGACTCTCTTGTGCTGGTAACGGGAAATCATGAGGGAACTTTAGTCGAACTCATGCAAAATGCTCTCAACATGGTTGAGGATTAGTGCAACGACCGTGGCCTATATGGTAACCCAGATAGAACTAAATTGTTGGTTTTCACGAGACGCAGGAAATCACCTGATCTCGTGAAGCCTAGGTTCTATGGCAAGAGGTTCGACTTCTGGAAACTACATACTGACGCGGAAGTCAAAAGGGCCAAAGCAGCCTTCCGGGTTTGCAGTTTCGAAATTGGAAAAACCTGAGGACTCAACCCTAAGGTAGTGTACTGTTCATACACGGTAATCATTAGACCAATTATAACTTATACCTTATTGATTTGGCTGCCATGATCCAGTTTGGTTAGTTCCAAAAAGCTGCTGGAGGGCCTACGAAGGGCCTTTTGTCTGGCAATTACTTGATCAATGATCTTAGCTATGCCACCTCTGCAACTGCTAATTAGGCAGAGGGCTGTGGTGGAGCAATACAGACTTTCCCTAAGGAAGGGTCATAGAAATTCCGCTTTTCTTTATCTGCATGATTTAATAAAGAGCGTATTGTCAGGGGATTAAATCTTTTGCATGCTGGAGCTGGAGTACTCAGGATGAAACCTATTGCTTAGATATGATCATATAGTCAAGCTGCTTTGAGAGCTATCAAATCAGAACAGTTCACACCCAGAATTGTCTGGAGGTTGCCTGCAAGAGTTTTTCGTAGGATCCGGTGAAAACTGGACCAACTTGATCTGGATGCCTGGACATGAGAACATTGCAGGTAACGAGAAAGCAGATATTCTTCTAAAAAGTGAGACTACAGAAGCCCTCAATGGATCTGAACCATACTGCGGAGCTTCGTATGCTTCGTCTTAGCATGCCATTGAAAAGAGATTTTTTGGAGCAGTACGTGAGGTGTTAGAAGATGGCTAAAGGCATGATATACTCTGAAAGTTGATCAATGAACCATGTTTAGCAAAGCCTAAAAAATTCCTACACATGGAAAGAAAACAGGTCAAAATAGTGGTTGAAATGCTCACTGGCCATTGCCGCTTAAAGAAGCACCTGACTAACATGAAGATCGATAACGATCCTCGACGTCAAAAGTGCGGTTTCCGTGAGGAGATAACACATCACATCCTCTGTGGCTGTGATGTGCTTGTAAGCTTCAGAGTGAATCATTTTGAAAATCAATTCTGTGAACCAGATGATTTTTTAGATATCCTCTATACGGCAATAAACGCCTATATAGCTGAAATCGGCCTCATCAGAGAGGATTAGATTCAATGGTACAGTACAATAGGTTATATTAGGTAATCTCAGTGCTATGGGCTGAGATGAACCTGCCTATTTGCAATAATAATAATAATCATTTAAGACCTGATCCCATTCTATCATCCTTAGGCCGTCATCTAAATAAATAGAAATTAATTTCCCCTGATGAGGATGGAGTCAAAATTCTGAACAAAGCTCATGATGTCCCGTAATCTGGTCACTCATGTACTGAAAACACCTAAAAAAGGATTGTAAAAGATTATCTTTGGCCTGGTTGTTTTCAGGGTGTACTTGATTATGTAAGTTTATGGGTGAACGTATAGTTAAACAACTTTAGACAGTTGTTGTGGCGGATATTATGAGACCCCTTTCCCAAAGTAAAGCAGATTATCAGTACATATTAGCCATAAAAGATCTGTTTAATAAATGGATAGTGTATGTACCTTTTCGGAAAGCAACTGGAAAAAAATAATTAATTAAGCTTTTAAAGAATTAGTAATCAATCGTTGGGGATGTGTTTAAATAATTCATACAGATAACTGTACAGATTTCGTTAATCAAACAATACAATTTTTAGCTAAGGTATATAATATTTATTTTCCCAGGCACAAAGGTTATATATGATTTATATATAGTTTACAAAACATTGATATTTTTTATTTGTTTTATATCGAAGAATTCATGGAACAAATGAAAAGTATCATTGTCTTGTCCACTATATATCACGCTTAGGCCAAATGGTAGAAAGTAAATTGCATATTGAAAACCATGATAGTATCTTTTATCAGTCAAACCCCAACAATATAATTTATGTCATCGTCCGTTTAAATTATCTTTAGGAAATCTTCAAATTTCCTTCTCTGCCCAGACCTGAAACTTCTAATTCCCCTTCTCCGTCAAGCCCTAAAATTTCGAATAACTTTTTTCCTTGTTCGCAGTCTAAAGTCAAATCCAAAGAATTTCTAAGGTAATGCCCCAATATTAAGAAGAAATTTCAATAGATCCAGTTCTCGTAATCTACAGAGAGATAATTCTGTCAATGTTAATAATAATAGAATTTCCTCAAAATTTAAACTCAACATTCAACCTCCACGTGATTTAAACCAAGAATTGGCAGATTAGGTTGCAATTGTGAATTCAGCTGTTGAAATTGTCATGCTGCTGACAATTCCCACAACTACTGTAATGTACCACGATGAAAAGTTTACTGTTTCGTGTGTGGAACTGATATAGTACACATAGTCTGTGGTGCCAAAAACACCCAGCGCTTCTGCACGTTTCGCATCAGTCATTGCCAAATCAACTTTCCTACCTCTCGAAAAATAGATATGTACGCATAGCGCTTCCATGACCGCTTCTGGAACAAGCTGCAAACGAAGATGGGGAAGCGACATCAAGACCAACTGCGGAAATCTTGGAGCTTCCGTGAGATGATCGTGATTTCAGGATAAGGAGGAACATTGACATGCAGGTTCCTCCTAAGCCCCAAGATCTAGACCATCAATTTTTCAGTTTATGATGCTGCGAGAGCTTTGGCTGATTCAAATCGAAAGCTAAAACCGACGATGGATCAAAAGACCAAAAGACGCTTGCATCAATTGAAAAAGAAGATTGGATGGGCAAAACAGAATGCGTCCCATGCTCAGTGTGTGATTGACTACATAACATCTGGTAATCTGTAAATACTATAACTCCGGTAATTTTTTTCTATTGAAAAAGGTCATAAGGATAAATTGTTCGTCTTTTTGAGTACTATCAATAACCGTACATAGAACTTTTAAATCTGAAAAAAGTGGTCTCAAAAATTTTGAAAATGAGCTCACTTTCTGAATTTTTATCCAGAATGGCTGGCTAACGAACTTGACCTTCATTCTCGAACACTTGAAGAGCATACCAAAGCCCAATCCAATATGTCAATTCTTTCAAAAGTTATTGTGCTAACAAACTAAAAATCTACAGACAGACTAAAAAACAGACAGACACATTTGTAAAAACCTGTTTTTCGGATTCACGGGGTCTCAAAACAAGGACATCTGTCAAAAACAGGGGGGGCGGCCAAATTTTACACGAATCTAATACCTTCTCTAATGAGAATGTAAAAAAGTTACTAGTTATTTTTCATCGCTCATAAACCTATAATAATTTTCCAGAGAAAACATTTTCGTCAAGGAAAAGAACGGAAATTTTTTTATTTTCTTTCGAAAAAGACAGGCTCGGGTACTAGCAAAAGTTTGTAGACTCAAGAAAACATTGACTTTTTATTATTATTTGTAAATACACGTTACTTGTAACATTTTAAGGCGACTTTGGATCACAAAAAATTTTATATTTCAGTTATATATTTTTGTGTATTGAATTAATGATTTGGAAGATTGTCGATTACATTCTTTACTCTGAAATTCATTATGATTGGGCGTAAGGACCCTACTGGAATTTCCCTGATTTCATCTCTAGTCAGTGGGGTAATGGCGCCGCTTACCATGTTTATTTTTGCCCGTGTTATACTTTTAGTCTGCGGATTATATGCGTATACTCCAGCAAGAATATTACTACTCTCAAATATTGCAAAGACTGCACCATCAAATGTTGATAATACAATTTGCTCGTTGGTTGATATGGGCCAAAAGGTACCCGGTCTTTCGAGTATTTTAATTTGTTTATCCGCAGCAAAATTGTATCTTCGAAGTACGAATAGCCTGCGCGGATTCTTATTTGGAATAAGCCTAATAAATTCAAGTTGGTCAAGCCCATATATTCTTCCATCAGAAGAAGCAATGAGTGTGGTAGGTGAAGCCATGCACCTGCTATTGCCAGGAGGAGACCTGGACCTGGCATGAGGTGGCTCGACAGGAGGAAGAGACCTGGCAGGAGAATTTTGTCCGTCGGAAGAAGAAGAATATTGTCCGCCGCGTGGAATACCAGAGATAGGTTCGCCATTCGGTAAACATTCGAAATGTAAACTTAACCCTGCAAGAAGAAACGGAGGATTATATTTGGTAAAGTAAGAAAAATGAAATAACCAGTATGTACGATTCTCCGATCGTTCAAACATAAATCCTGAATTGAACGTGGGTTATTTACCAAAAAAAATGAGAAACTTCTTTCTAGCTATTATGTTGCCGAATCGAGACTGAAAAGATTTGATTGAGAAATATTATAATGTTTCAAGAGAAAGGAGGAGGATTTTCTTTCACTCATGGGCCACGTTTTTGAAGCTTGAGGCTATGGTAATGAACAGCAATTAGGATAGAATGCGGATTACATTGAAAAAATTGTTATTTGCTTGAAGCAGAAAAATATTTTTTGAATTATAGATATATTATAGTATTATATTCACCAATAGAATTGAGGATGATCAACGAGATAAGGACCAGAGTATGAAAGATCCCCATTTTTTGCAATGAGGAGAATACACGATTATTACGTTAATGAAGAATTTAGTTAACAGTGTATTTAAAGAATATTCCGGTGTTCAATTAGAGTTAATATATATGGTATTTTACTTGATATCTTATTGATTATAGGCGCCAAGGTTGTCCTTCCGAACTAAACATATTTATATATCATGAAGCAGACCAAGGAAAGAAATCTAATTACCCTAACCGAGATAACCAATGAATAAAATGTTTAAATAATTTGTTCATTAGCCGAGACTACATGGATATGTTTCAGAAAAGATCCTAGAGTGAATTAAACCCAGCTTTGTTCAAAAATATTTGTTTTGAAAAAAATTGTGCACCAACAAATAAAGTGAGCTAAACTTTAGACGAAGTTTTATTCTGAAGGTACTTGTCCTTATTGATGGTATTTTTGAAAAGAAGGAAGATTTTTTTTTCATAAAATCTTGTCCTCAAGAAAAGAAGCTTCCACTCAATAATATCCAATAGCTTTCAAAAATTTGGTATTGCAATAATTGAAAATATAATTATAAATTAATTTCTCCTGAGATATGCTATCCCGCAAGACAATTAAGCTTCCCAAATGCCATTTTGGATTCTGAAATAAACGGTAATAATAATAAGGTTCCGAAATATAACAATATTCGCCTGAGAATATTTGGAGAACAATGGTGTATTAGAGAAGACTTATCTCCTTCAGATCAGTAAATAAAAAGCCCTATCAATTAATCACAAGACTGTCAAGATTTCCTGATAAGTAAAAAAATAGGCATCCATAAAAAGATTGAAATTACAAAAATAAGAATTTTTCCAAACATTACTCACTATAATTAATCATTTAATCAATTTTTTCAACTAGTTTTGGAAATATTCATAACTCTTAGTCTTTTAAAATTTGTAATTATAAATTTTTTAATAGTTTATGCTGTTACAATTAGAAATTAAAAAAACAGCGACGTGAACGTTCTGCGTGCGTTAATTGGCTGTTAGTTTCAAAATAAACAAATTTTAAATATAACAGTATTTAAATTTGAATTCTTTTAAGAATAAATATGTGAAATATTTAATTTTCTTTAAATTGCCCTTCAAACCACTGGCAAAGGCCGGGAATTTAAGAATGAAAATTGTGTAACATCGCGGGTATAAGAAATTGAATGAAAAAGTTTTATATCAAATTTCATCAAATAATAAAATAATTAAATTTTTAAAATTTTTGCATACCCTGTAGCTTCAAAAAAAATATAATATAATAATAATTCAGTTTGTATCAATGGAATTTGCAAATCGATAGAATTTTATTTGTTTCTGAGGTTATACATATAAATATAATTTTTTTAGAATTATTGAGAAAATTCAAAAAGATTTTTTTAAGATTTCAGATATGCCAAATCTAAATTTCCGTAATGAAGGTAATTTTGAAGCAAATAGTTGAATTCTCAACCAAAAAATATAATTTATTAATGAAAAATGTTATATGCAAAATTGTTATTTCAACTAAACAAGATAATAATTTTATATTTAAAAAAAGTTTAACTCACCCAGAAAATACGAATTTTCAATAAAATAGTAGAATCCTCCGTCAAAAAAGATTAATTTTCAACCAGTTTCATTTTTAACAGAAAATTTTTTAATTTTTTGCTAAGGTAGACGAGTTTCCTACAAAATAGATCAATTCTCTAACCCGAAAAAAAGATAATTTTCTGCCAAAAAATACGAATTTTTAGCAAAATAGTTACATGATTACCCACAGAGACGAATATTCAATCAAAATAATGTATCTTGAAGCGAAAAAATTAATTTTGACCAAAGTAGTTCAACATCCAAAAAAGATGAATTTCCTACATTATAGTTAAATTCTCAACCAAAAACAGATTTGGAATCACTTTAAATTTATTAAAAAGATTGAAATCTGTTTCAATGCGTATAAACTTGTAATATCCGTTAAAATTTAATTTATTTTCATTTATTTTACAAAATGCTTGAGAATTTTCTAGAAATGTTTCCTTTGAAAATCGTAAAAATCTTTTAAAATAAGTGAAAGTTATTTGAAACACCTTGAAAATGAACTGAATGAACTTATTCATTAATGTTTTCTAGAAAAAAAATCGTTGAAATTCTTAGAAAACTTTTTAATCGCTAGGAATCCCTTAAAATTTAATTTCATTTGTCTTCCAGATTTCTCTAGAAATATCTAAAAATCATTTGAAATCCCTACAAAAAATTACAGTTCTCTAAAAAAAATGCCTAGAATTCTTTTAAATCGCTAAGAAGTTCTTAAATTTGATGTACTTTAATGTGTTTTCCAAAAATGACTTTCGAAATCCTTTGGAATCATTGGAGATCGTACAAATTCTTTCAAATCCCCTGACAATATTATTAACTTTCTTGAAATTCAATCAAAATTGTTAAAAAATCTCTTGAAATCTTTCCTTTAAAAAATAAGTGAAAATAATTCAAGTGAACTTATTCATTGAAGTTCTTCGGAAGAAGAAACGTTTAAATCCCTAGAAATCTTTGAAATCGCTGAAAATCCCTTTAAATTTTATTTCATTTTACTTATTTTCCAGAGGACCCCGCACAAAACGTATTCAAAAAAGGTCTCGGTGGATTTTGATAATTTTTTGATATTTTGTAGAACATGACCCCCCGAACAAAAAATCATAATGACAAAACCCCGAAAAATGGACAGATTTTCATCTGCACCGCGCCAAAAGTACCCTTTCAGACCAGCATTCACGCTGCATAGAAGCTATTGGCGCGAAGCTCACTGAAAACACTTAGCATTCTGCAACTGTGACATTTTGTAGGTCATGGCCCCGCGAACAAAAAATTCTTCTGACAAAACCCCGAAAAATGGACAGTCACAGTTACAAAGTGCTAAGTGTTTCCAGTGAGCGTAGCGACAGTAGCCTCCATGTAGCGTGAATGCTGGTCTAAAAGGGTACCTTTGGCGCGGTGCAGACGAAAATCTGTACATTTTTCTGGGTTTTGTCAGAAGGATTTTTTGTTCGCGGGGCCATGACCTACAAAATGTCACAGTTGCAGAGTGCTAAGTGTTTTCAGTGAGCTTCGCGCCAATAGCTTCTGTGTAGCGTGAATGCTGGTCTGAAAAGGTACTTTTGGCGCGGTGCAGATGAAAATCTGTCATTTTTTCGGGGTTTTGTCAGAAGGATTTTTTGTTCGCGGGGTCATGTTCTACAAAATATCAAAAAATTGTCAAAATCCATCGAGACCTTTTTTCAATACATTTTGTGCGGGGTCCTTTGTTTAGAAATCTCGAGAAATTCTACAACATTCTTTAAAATCACTTAAAGTTTATGAAATCTCCTGAAATCTTCGAGAATGCCTAAAAATCTCTTCAAATCTTCCCTTTAAAAATTTTAGAAATCAATTGAAGTAAGTAAAAATAATTTGAAATCCCCAAAATATTTAAATTAAATTAAACTTATTCATTAAACTTCTCTAAAAAAAAGACGTTCAATTCCCAAAAAATCTTTGAAATCCCTCGAAATATTGGGAATCGCTAGGAATCCCTTCACATTTTATTTGTTTTCCAAATTTTTAGAAAATTGACTGGAAATCTTTGAAATCCTTTAGAATTAATAGATTGAATCTTTGGAAATTCTGTGAAATTCGTTCAAAACCATTGATATATTTGAAATCTTTTAACTCTTTTGAAATTCTGTAATTCGTTTGTAGTTCTTTTTTTTCAATCAATTTTTTCAATATTTGTAAATTATTTATTCAGATACTTATTTTTTCATAATGATTTTGTATAATGATTTTTCTGGAATCGTGAGAAAAATATAAGCAATTCGTTATAGGAAAATTATAATAGACCTATACTGAATTTCCTATGATGTTTTTTTTTGCATGGGGGGATATAAGGTACTGCATTGCATTATACTAATTCTTAATATTTATTAAAAATAATGTTTGGCAAAAAAAAATCTTTTCAGTTATTACCCAGGGATTCGATTTGACCGATTCCGACGGCTTTCCAACTTTTTAATTTTGTTTGTCTACTGTTCTAAAAGCAATATTTGCTTAAAATTGATTTTTATTTCCAAGCTGTGAAAAAATTGATTTCTAGCTCCTCTGGGATCCTAGATCGGGTCTTTCAGATTGCCTGTCCGATGCTCTTACCCACTAAGCTACAGAGAGACGAGATTAGTTTCTTCAGAATCCCTACAAGTTGAATAACGACGTAATTCCTTAATCTTGTGAGATTAATTTTTCGAACAAGAAAATTTTATATTTTTGATGTTATGCTTGTCGACCAGATAAATGTGTTAAATAATTCGATGTTAATTTTGTTTGTCTACTGGTCTAAAATCAATATTTTTTTAATATTGATTTTTATTTTTAAATTCTGAAAAAATTGCGCTCAAGCTCCACTGGGATCCGTATGGGGCTGTCCATAAATTACGTAACGCTAAAATTTCAAAATTGCATGACCTGCCTGTCTGTCAGTAACGCTACCGTAACAATCGAACTCTATCCTGTCTGTCTGCTTAAAGTAACGTAACGACCTCTCGAAAAATGAAAAAAAAACTGGACAGAATATAATAACCTATTGCTATGATTTGGTTTTTCATATTTATTTAGTTTAACCATTATAAGCCAAATAATACAATATGATATTATTCTATTGTTAAGATTAAAAATACTCTGAATAAATTTTTTGTATTCTCCAAAATAAGTAAGTATTAAACTTTTTTTTCAATGATGATTCATTTTCATTACAAGAATTGTTTTTAATTCTAATTTTGAATTGCGCGCCAACTGCGGCCAACCAGTGCGCGGCCCGAACGCAAGCGCAGTAGCAAAAGACGCCAACATTGGCATCACTGATCAAGGCTGAAGCAGAGTAAAGCAAGCCAGAGTAAAACAAGTCAGAGTATAGCATGAGCTCTTCGAGCCTTGTTTTAATAATTGTACGTTGAGTCATTGATCAAAATTTTCGAGAAAGTTTCGAGAAAGACTTCGGTGAGGGAGCCTTTGAAATCGTAACAACAACAAAAAAAAAGGGGGGGGGAGGCCCTGCCATCGCCCACTCCAGTGAGACCCAGCATACGCTTGTGGCTGACGTGCGCGGCGAAGCCGCTCAAGGTGTTCGCAAAAGAAAATCCGTTGCGGTGCGCTGGAGACGTCTCACGGACGTGCCGTCCGCGCACGAACTCATAACGCCAACCAATCGCGTGCCACCTGTCGTGCTGCTGCGGTCCGAGCGATGACGCACACAGGTTCGTCGCTACTTACACTGGTTCGCAACGCACTTGGGTAAGTGCTGCGACGGACCGTAGCAGCACGGCAGGTTGCATGCGATTGGTTGACGTTATGTGTTCGTGCGCGGATGGCACGTCCATGAGACGTCTCCAGCGCACTGCAACGGATTTTCTTGTGCGAACACCTTCACGCAGCTTCACTCGCAGGTTAATGGTCTCTCCTGCGGGAAGGATCGGGATGAAAGAGTTGAAGTGCGTTACCCATCTGGGCATTTTTACACGATTGAATATGTAGCTGCATGATGGCTAGAACAGAAAATGGCATTAGTGTGTGGAAAAAAGCCCGCAAGCGGGAAAAAACCACTTAATCTAAAACACCTAAGTGATATGTTTGAAATTTAAGTAAGGGAGTAGGAGGGTTATATAGGTTTTAAGAAAATATGTACTTAAGCTTCTTTCATGAGAAGTCTTTGGGTTTTGCATGCTTTCGCAAGGGATCATAAGGATAATCTCCTAAGGACGAGATACGTGCATGTTTTGATTCAGCTGTTCTCTTGTAGAATTTTTTGGCAGTTTCAAGAATGTATTCTGAGATGGTTGGCAAGTTAAATTCTTTGTGTAGAAGAGAATTTTTAGTGTATCTGGGGGATACTGTAATGCGTCTAAGGAATTTATTTTGAATTATTTGGATCTGATTGATTGATCTGATTTCTGTTCATAACCGGATGTACATAAGCGAGTGATGACCCCCATGTCTTTACCCTTCACGTCTTTGACATGCAAGTTAAATTTATTGCGTTCCTGAACTTTTTGGCCGAGATATTTCTGGAATCTTTCCAGTTTATTGGTTGTCCAAACATTCGCGGTGGCTCTAGTTTTTTGGGTTTCTTGACAGAGAAAAGTAAAGCTGCGCATTTAGTAGTGTTAATTTTGATTCTCCATAATTTGCACCACGCTTCGACAATCTTAAGTGCCTCATTGAGGAGTCTTAGCATTATTTTATCGCACCATGAAAAAAAAATAGGACCGTATCATCCGCGTATATACCCATCAGAACTCTGGGGATTGTTGGGATGTCATTGACGTAAAGGATGAAGAGCACTGGTCCCATTATGCTGCCCTGGGGGACACCCGCTTTAATGCAAAGTTTGTCTGAAAGTGTGTCATTTATCTTCACTGGAAATTTTCTGTGAGCGAGATAAGAGTGCAATATGCGAATGAGTTTACGCTATCAAATGCTTTTTCCACATCGAGGAAGACAGCTCCTGTGTTCCTTTTCCAATTGAAATTATGGGTTATATTTTCTACTAGTTTGAGTATCATGTGTTGTGTGGAATGTTCTTTCCTGAAGCCAAACTGCTCTGGTCTAAGGAAATTTCCCTAGGGTTTGTTTGCCTAATTTTTTGTTGAAAAGGACTTTCAAGGAAGTCTCCAACTTCCTTTTCACAGATAGTAATATGGGCTGGATCTGAAGGAGAATCGTGAGGGAAAAATTGTCTTTCATAGTTTTTTGCTAGAAGATTTGCCTTGTCACTGTCATTAACTGCAAATGTGAGATCTGGTTTTCTAAGTTGAGAAATGGTCGCTTGGGGTTTAGTGAGGGCTTTCGTCATACGCCAGATTGAGTTATCTTTAATTTGGAGTTTTTTAACTACTTCGTTCCAATTATTACAAGAATTTGCTGAGATTTTGTTGTCTATTGTTTTACGAAGGTGATTGATTATGTTTTTAAGTATGCGGTTTTTATTTTTGTAGTGTTTTTGGGAGAGCTTGTTTTTTGCTTCAATGAGGTCTAAAATTTCCGGTGTTTAGGGTGTATCGTACATTTTAAGTATAGTTTTTGGGACTGAGAGGTCTACTGAACACCAACAAAGATATCGATGCTACGTTAGTATCGGGTAACGACGGAGAAGCGAGAACGTGAACCGAGTCACGCAGACAGACCACGCTAAAGTAATATTTCAAATCGCTAGTTTTCATTTTGTAAACCGTTACGTTACATTTTACAAAATCCTCTCTGTCTCTCCGTAACGCTACCATAACAAAAGTCACGGAGCCTGTCTGTCTAATATAGCGTTACGTAATTTATGGACAGCCCCTATAGATGATTTTCAGATTGCCTGTCCGATGCTCTTACCCAATAAGCTACGGAGAGAAGAGTTTCTAAACAATTCCGAGAAGTTGAATTACGACGTAATAATTTCGTTTGTCTACTGTCTAAAATCCATATTTTTTTAATATTTGTTTTTATTTCTGTGTTGTGAAAAAATTGTTCTCTAGCTCCTCTGGGATCCGAACCCAGGTCTTTCAGATATCCGGTCTGATGCTCTTACCCACTAAGCTACAGTAAGTAGAGTCTAATATGGAGTACAGTTCCACCGTCCAAGCTTCGGCAGCGTGGCGTCGCTAATACGTGAGTGGCGTGGCGTATCCAGTGTCTTAGAGGTGGAGGGGATACATAGGTTGGAATGAGAAGGCGGATACCACTCTCGGACTCCTCGCTTACTCCTGTGTATCCCCTCCACCTTCAAGGCGCAAGATAGGCCGCGCCACTCACGTATAAGCGACGCCACGCCCAAGGCCTATTCACTCTCGAATCAGACAAACCTTAACCAAACGATTTCACGCGATTCAAAAGATTTCATATGATTTCAGTTTGTGTAATACTGTAAATACCAAACTCTCCGCATAGTTACTTTAACCTTGACGTTAACACTATGATTTATTCAGAGTACGCACTGCCGCGAACGATGCCGAGGAACGACGACGGTATATCTAACGATTGCTGTTGACTCGCATTGATTCGCTCCGACTCACTCCTTATTTTCACTGACTCCACTGATTCCGTGCACTAACTTACGTTATTTCCCTTATTCAGAGCGTTAGTTGCTCTAACTTTCGATCTCAGACATCTTTCTCGATGAGAAGGTGAATTAAATTTGTTACTATTTTTAGTAAGATTTAATTAATGAAAATAAATAAATAAGTAGTGAGAGTAAGTTCCAAGTATTTTATTATTATAATTTCCAGAATGAAAAGCCTCTTGAGAGTTTTTTAATGATCACTAATTCTGAAAAAAGAGAAAGGAGTTTGTTTTCTAACAAATTGGCTATTGAGCATACATAGGTGATTTTGGATTTATAATAATTAATAATTTCTTGAATTTGTCCCTAAAGTCCATGAATTTGATAATAATTCAAACAAATTTTTATTTTATCTTCTAATACTTTAAATTCAGTGCATATTTAGGTAAAATTAATATGGGTACTATGTTAAATTCAATTTGAACCGCTTAAAATTCTCAACTTTTCAAGTAAAAATATTGCATTTTCAACAAGAAAGATGAATTTTTAACTAAATACTTAAATTTTTAACCAAACATATTAATTTTCTACCAAACATTAATTGTCTACCAAAAAATACTATTTTTCAAGAAAATAATGAATTATCAATAAAATAGTTGAATTTTTAACAAAAAATGATTAATTTTCATCTTAATAGTTGAATTTTGAACTAAAAAAAGATCAGTTTTCAACAGAAAATGGAATAGTTAAATTTTCAGTTGAAAAAATTAATTTTTAGTTGAAAAAATTAATTTTCCTCCAATAAAACGAACAAATTTTCAAACAAAAAAGACTAATTTTCCGAAAAACTATTTAAATTTTCAAACAAAGTGATTAATTTTCAACTAAAATAATCAATCTTCAACTGGAGTATTTGAATTTTAAACCAAAAAGATAATTTTTCAACCAAATGATGAATCTTTAACCAAAAAGTTAATTTTTAACAAAAGAGTTTAACGTTCAATCAAGTAATTAATTTTGCATTCCAAAAAATATGAATTCTGAACGAAAAATCTAGAAGTTGATATTTCATGCAAAAAAGATTTTTATTTTTAATCAAAAACAGTTGAATTCAACCAAAAAAGACGACTTCTCAACATAAGTTTAATTTTCAACTAAGAAAAAATTTTCAGTTAGGAGAGAGAAAGAATTGCAAAAAAAACTGTTGAATTTTTAAGGTAAAAGATACATTTTCAACCAAGAAGAATAATTTTCTACCAAAAGGAACGAATTTTTCGTCAAAATAAATAGATAAACTTTCATTCAGATACTTGAATTTTCAACTAAAAATGATAAATTTTCAACCAAAAATAGAAAAGAGAAACTTTTAGCTACGAAAATTAATTTCAAACAAAGAAAAAACGACGTTTCAACAAAATAGTTCAATACAGTAATATAAAGCTACGTTTACCAATTAATAATTATTGTTATTCAATTTTATATTGAAATTTAAAAAAATAAGCACGCTCTCGAAAAAATTCTCTGACTTTAAAAAAAAATCCCTGACATTTCCAGGTTTTTCCAAGTACATCAAAATTCCCTGACAATTCCAGGTTTTCCAGGCAGGGTAGACACACTGTCTAAAATGTAAACACTAAAAACGAACTTCTCGAATGGGATGCAGAATTGCAGTTGAAGAAGTATTGAGTCATTTTAGTAAAAAAGATATTTATTTATTTCTCGTTCGCACCGGAAGTGTAAGCTTTAAACTTGTAACATATCCATAGAATGATTTATAATATATAAATAAATAAGAATGCAGGAAAAACGCAAATATAACACCCGGCGCTATCTGACGTTATTTTCATTAAGCTCGCCTTGATTCTCCCTGATTCTCTTAGATTCGCTTCTTAATCGAACTGACTCACTTCTTAAACGCACTAATCTGGTTCTTAAACTACTGACTTCGCCGTTAACTCGCTTGATTCCTACTGACTCGTTTATTGCGCTTAGTGATTTCAACGCAATACAAAGATTCCTAATGATTTCATTAGATTTCTAAATTTTATGCGTTATTCATACGATTTCGTATAACTTGGCGTTGTTTGTGATTGATTTCCTACCCATTTCAAGCGTTAGAAACCCATGATTCGAGAGTGAATAGGCCTTGGCCACGCCGCCGAAGCTTGCTCGGTGAAACTGCACTCATATTCACAACCCATACAACTTTAATTACGACGTAATTCCTTATGCTATATACTACATGCATTATAGAAATGAAAATGTAGGGATAGTGAAGAAACTAACCTCGTATCTCCGTAGCTCAGTGGGTAAGAGCGTCAGAGCGGCAATCTGTATTTTTCACAAACACAAAAAAAAACATAAGAACGTAAATTTTCCGACGGCTTATCGTCTCGAACCGCAAACGAAAGTCCCTGTCCGCACTGCCTTCTTCCTGCTTCTCCCTCTTTCGCCCCGACCTCTATATTACATCAAATGAACTAACTTTAAAAACGCGCGAAATTTTAAATTAACCTCACACTTTCTTGACCGACACTTGTGTATACCTACAATATAAAATCTTTGGTCTATAGGATACTTGAATCCTGTTTCGTTATTGTTAACAGATTATAAACAAATTAAATATTTATTAAAAATAATTTTTATAAAAGAAAAGATAATAATTTCAGTCATTATCCAGGTATTCGATTTGACTATTCCCAAGGCTGAATCGGATAAAAATTCCTCTCCAGTCAACAGGAAGACAATCGCCTCGTGGGTTATAATGAGTAATGCCGCAGGTGTATAATAGAATTTCAAGTCTAATTGTGTTCGCGCAATCGTGGCGAACAATGATCTCAGTTTTTCCTCTGCTTTAAGATAAGAGCAGCCTCAGTAATTTAATTTAATAGATATATAGGTACTACAGGTATCACCGGTTTCTCAGAAATCGTTAAAAATCGGCGGCTCATCGTAATTACTCCGCCTATTGATACATAAAAACTGGAAAAATAAATTTTGTGGGGAAATCCTGTTTTTATGTTCTTTCTGAGACGTCGGGGAAAAATAATCATAAATCAGGAAAACTTTGTCAGGAACAAAAGACTTTTGCAAACACTATACATGATCTGGCACGTGTTTAAGGAAAATTGATCCAAAGCTTAAAAATGATTGTACAAATTAGAAAAATTGTATACATTTCATCGTTGGATTCTTGTTTCTTTTTAATTTTTAAGTATTTCGTAGCTAACAATTTTTTATAATGTTGCAATGCGTTTTTTCTAATTCGAATTGAATAATATTTATCAAAATTTAACACAAAAAGATGCAACACATAGTTGGGTAAAAATTCAACTATTTTTTTGAAAATTTATGTATTTTTTCGAAAATTCGCTTTTTTTGGAAGAAAATTAATCTTCTTGATTAAAAATTCATCCATTTCGTTGAAAATCAGTCTATTTGGTTTGAGGGTTCAACTATTTTTTTGAGAATTGATCTTTTCTGGTTCAATTTAACTGTTTTGTATTTAAAGTTAAAATCTTTTTTGGTTGAGCATTGACCTTTTTGGTTGTAAATTTAACTATCTTGGTTGAAAATTCAACTTTTAGTTGAAAATTTATTTCTTTGCTCGAAAATGTATTGCTTTGGTGGAAAATTTAATTATTTTGTGGAAGATTTATGTTTTTTTAAATAATTTTTTTTCAACTGAATATTTAACTAATCCATTTTTTATTGCTAAGTTATCTTTTTTAGTTGAAAATTTAACTATGTAGTTCAAAATTCATGTGCTTTGTTAAAAAATCATCTTTTTTGGTTGAAAATTAATCGTGTTGGTTAAAAATTCATCTTTTAAATTAATAATTCTTTTTCATTTCTTTGTGATAATTAATTTTTTTAATTCAAATTTGACTGTTCCATTTTTGATTGATTATTAATTTTTTTCATTTTAAAATTCAACTATTTGGTAGCAAATTCACATACTTTGTTAATAATTCTTTTTTTTTTTGTAGAAAATTAATCGTGGTAGTTGAAAATTTATCTTTTTAGTTCAAAAATAATTTCTTTGGCGAAAAAACTTTTTTTTTGGTAAAAATTAATTTTTTCAACTAAAAATTTCAATATTTGATTTGTGTTAGACAATTTATTTTGTTGAGTTAAAAATTTAACTATTTGATTGTTGCTTTTTGTCGAAAATTATTTTTTTCAGCTATTCTATTTTATGTTAAAAATTAGTTTTTTTATGTATTGCAGATTAAACAAATTCGCTGAAAATTCGTGTTTTTTTTTAATTTTTTTTTTGTAGAAATTTAATCTTCCTGTTTGAAAACTCAGGTTTTTTGTTCAAAACTAATTTCTTTGGTTAAAAATTTAACTATTTTGTTGAAAATAAGTTTTTTTTTAATTATTTTTTTTTTAAGAAAAATTTCACTTTTTCATTTTTGGTTGAAATTGGATCTTTTTTAGTTGAAAACATAAGTTTTTGGTTCAAAATTCATATATTTTGTTTAATGTTCGACTTTTTTGGTAGAGCCTTAATCAGTTTGGTTAAAAATTCATCTTCTTGGTTTTATAAAAAAAAAATTAAAAATTCGTCTTTTTCATATAAAATAATTCTTCAATTGAAAATTCACCAATTTGGAAGAAAATACATGTATTTTGTTAAGAATTCTGCTTTTTTAATAGAAAATTAATCTTTTTATTTGAGAATTCATTTTTTTTTTAAATTTCACTATTTTTTTTTTAAAAATGTTGTTTCAAACTGTTTTTTTTCAACTGAAAGTTCAGCTATTTCATTTTTAATTGACAATTTATCTTTTTTAATTGAAAATTTACCAATTTCGAAGAAAATTAATGTATTTTGTTAAAAATACAACTTTTTCGAAAGAAAATTCATCATGTTGTTAAGAAATTAAACTGTTTTGTTCAGAATTCATTTTTTTGGTTGTAAATAAACCTATTTTTTTGAAAATTTACCTACTTTCTTCAAACTTTACTTTTTTCTTCAAAAATAAATTTTTTATCTGAAAACTGAAAGATTCCATTTTTGGTTAGAAATTCGAAAAATTGGTTGAAAATACATGTATCTTGTTAAGAATTCTTTTTTTTAATAGAAAATTAATCATTTTGTTTAAAAATTCATTTTTTTGGTTGAAAAATTAACTATTATGTTAACAAAAAATTTTGTTCAAAACTGTTTTTCTCAACTGAAAGTTCAGATATTTCATTTTTTATTAACATTTTTTTTTAATTGAAATCTCACCAATTTGGAAGAAAATTCATGCATTCTGTTAAAAATTCATCTTTTCCGATAGAAAATTAATCGCGTTGGAAAAAAATTCATCTTCTTTGTTAAAAATTAATTTTTTTTTTGTTTAAAAATTAATTTTTTAAATGGAAACTTAAATATTATTAAAAACTTAAAAATTCAATTTGGTTGAAAATACATGTATTTTGTTAAGAATTCTTTTTTTTCAATAGAAAATTAGTCATTTTTTTTTTTTAAAATTCATTTTTTGGAATAAAAATATAGCTAATTAATTTTTGGTTGACAATTTATCTTTATTAGTTGGAAATTCGACAATTTGATTGCAAATTCGTATATTTTAATAAAAATTAATCTTTTTTGATAGAAAATTGATCAAGTTGGTAAAATAAATAATTTAACACTAAACCATTTTTTATAATTTATTATAAAATTAATTTATAAATTAATTATTATATTAATTAAAACACGAACAAAAGCATACCATCCGTGTTAAAGACATCTAGAATTTAAAATGAGAAAATTAAATAAGATTGTTTATCGTAATCATTATTTATAAAAAAATTGTTTACTATTGCATAAAGTCTATCGATAAACTCATAATATCACTTGGCAACTGCGCCGTTTAAAACGTGTTGAACAACATTTTTCTTTTTAACACGACCTTCAGTACTATGTACTGATTATATTCTCTGCGAAAAGATGAAAATATTTAACTAGATCCAAGCATTTTCATTCGACCGATTATATTAAATAGATTATAAATTCTTGATCTAACAACTATTTTTTGATGAAAAGTTTTATATCTTTCTAAATATTTCATTGTTTAAATAACATTTTTTTACAAAAAAAAAATTAATTCATGAACCCTGATCCTGAATTTTCCAAGTTCATCACCTGATCTTCCTTTGTTATTAGTGGTATTTTATTTATTTAAAATTTTATATTGTTTCATGGTATTAAATAACATTTCTTAAAAAAAAAAAACAATAAAAAAAAATAACATTTCTTAAAAAAAAAATAAATAAAAAAAAATAAAAAGTATTAATTCGTGAACACTGATCCTGAACTTTTCAAGTTCATCACTTGATCTTCCTTTGTTATGAGTAGTAGTTTATTTATTTGAAAAGTTATATTGTTTCATGGTATTAAATAACATTTCTTAACAAAAAAAAGATAACATTTCTTAACAAAAAAATAACATTTCTTAAAAAAAAAAGTATTAATTCATGAACTCTGATCTTGAACATTCCAAT
>CAKNYM010045077.1:30953-74705 GCA_932195095.1 Andricus curvator | reverse complement strand
TTTTAATGGCACTTTGACGATTTTAAGAGATTTGAAGGGATTTCATACGATTTTAAAAGTTTGTACGGGATTGCAAAGGATTTTAGAGGCTTTGCAGCGGCTCCGAAGTATTTTCACGAATTTTAAAGGATTTCAGGGGATTTTAATGGAACTTTGACGATTTTAAGATATTTGCAGGGATTTCATAAGATTTCAAAAGATTATACAAAATTTAAAAAGATTTTTGAAGATTTCAAAGGATTTTTCAAGATTTCAACGATACTGAAATATCTTCAAAAATTTTGAAGGATTTCAGGAGATTTGAATGGGACTTTGACGATGTTAAGAGATTTGAAGGGATTTCATAAGATTTTAAAAGGTTTTACGAGATTTAAAAAGATTTTCGAAGATTTCAAAAGAGTTTTAAGGAATTCAGGCGATACCGAAATATCTTCACCAATTTTGATGGATTTCAGGAGATTTAAATAGGACTTTGATGATTTTAGGAGATTTGAAGGGATTTCATAAGATTTTAAAAGTTCTTACAAAATTCAAAAAGATTTTTGCTGATTCTGCGGGATTTTCAAGGATTTCAAGCGATACCAAAGTATTTTCACTAATTTTGAAAGATTTCAGGAAATTTTAATGGGAATTTGACGATTTTAAGAGATTTGAAGGGATTGCATAAGATTTTCAATAGTTTTACGGGATTTCAAAGGATTTTAAAGGATTTCACGCGATACAACGTCTTTTCACGAATTTCGCAGGATTTCAGGGGATTTTAATAGGACTTTGATGATTTGAAGAGATTTGAAGGGATTTCATAAGATTTTAAATGGTTTTACAGAATTGCAAAAGATTTTTAGGGATTTTAGAAGATATTAATGAGACTTTGACGATTTTAAGATATTTGAAGGGATTGCATAAGATGTTGAAAGATTTTACTGGATTGCAAAAGATTTTCGAAGATTTCTAAGGATTTTTGAGGATTTTCAGCGATACCGAAATATTTTCACTAATTTTGGAGGATTTCAGGGGATTTTAATGGGACTTTGACGATGTCAAGATATTTGAGGGGGTTTCATAAGATTTTAAAAGTTTTAAGGAATTTCAAAGGATTTTAGAGGCTTTGAAGCGACTCCAAAGTATTTTCACAAATTTTGAAGAATTTCAGGGAACATCAATAGGACTTTGACGATTTTAAGAGATTTGAACGGATGTCATAAGATTTTAAAAGATTTTACAGGATTTCAAAACATTTCAAGGGTTTTCCAGAGAATTGAAAATATTCCAAAGTGTATCCACGAATTTTAAGGGATTTCGAGAAATTTTAAGAGATTTAAAGGGATTCCAAAAGATTTTCCAAATATTTCCAAAATAAGTCAAAAAACTTTAAAGGATTTTGAAGGATTGCTAGCCAGAAAAAGCCTTATGTAATTAATGGACGCTCCCTTATCTATTTGAAAAAATGAAAATTTGGGCAAATGTTAATTCAGAAAAAGAAAAATTACGGAAAATGGTAATTTGAAAAAATTAAAATTAAGGCAAATGATCATTTGAAAAAAAATTACGTCAAATGGTAATGTGGAAAAATACCAACGAAAATAATTATAAAATGATAAATGATTCGGAAAAATAGAAAAAGTGGCAAATTGTTATTTGATAAGATGAATTTTGGTAAAACAAAAATTAGAATTCATAAGATTATCCGGACACCCCCAAAATGCCTTACGTAATTAATGGACTCTCCCTTATCCATTTGGAAAAAGGTGAATTCAGAAAAACAAAAAATATCGTGAATGGAAAATGGAAACTGGTAATTTCGAAAAAAAGAAAATTAGGGCAAATGATGATTCCAAATAATGAAAATTCTTGTCAATGATAATTCGGCAAAATAAAGAGATCGGCAAATTTTTATTCGGTAAGATCAATTTGATAAAATAAACATTACTATTCGTAATATTTTCAGCAACACCCCCTTCAGAAAAAGCCTTACATAATTAATGGAAGCTCTCGTATCTATTTGGAAAAATTAAAATTAGACCAAAAGTTAAATTCGGAAAAAAAAACTGATGGAAAAATGAAAATTAAGGAAAATAATGATTTGGAAAAATAAAAATGCTGTTTAATAGTAATTAAAAAATTAACAATGAAAATAATTAAGAAATAATGAATAATTCGAAAAAATGAAGAAAGTGGCAAATTGTTATTCGGTAGGATGAATTTTTGTAATAGAAGCAACAGGATTCACAACATTATTCGGAAACCCCCTAAAAAAGCCTTACCTAATTAATGGACTCTCCCTTACCCATTTGGAAAAATGAAAATTAGAGCAAATTTTAATTCAAAAAAAGAAAAAAATATGGAAAATGGCAATTTGGAAAAATTAAAATTAGGGGAAATGATGGTTCGTAATAAGAAAAATTCGGATGAATGATATTTTGGAAAAAAAAAACAATGAAACTAACTATAAAATGATAAATAATTCAGACAAATAGAGTATATGGCAAATCTTTATTCGCTTAAATGATTTTTAGTAAAATAAAGATTAGGAAAAGTTGAATTTTGGGAATATTCATGCGCACCAACTGAGAACCGTGACGAAAACTCATAAATATTTCGAAATAATGACCGTTGAACCTATATTCTAAACTTCTAAACTCTAAAGCATAGTTACACCTACACGTGGCTATTTTAATCGTAGGAACAATCCTATGGTTACTTTACCGTCTCAGACCCAGCAGCGGTGACCAACTCTTGAAGAGCTCGTACCGAAAGTGCTTGTTCTATCACAAATACGCACTGCGACAAGTCCGGCGGGATATTCTGCAAAACATTACAGATTTCTTCCTTACCTTCCGTCTTATAAAAAATTGCCAAAATTGATTTCAAAACATATATAGTGAAAATTCTGATATCTCGAAATCGTTACTGACTAACGTATGTTGAGTATTGATCTTTGTTAGGGTCCCTGCTGGAAGTAGTAAGATTGAAAAAGATAGAAATTAGGGGATAGGAAAAGATAGAACTATTCTATTTCTCTCGTTGGGTCACTTTGCATCCCTAAAAGGCTATATTTTCCTATTTCAAATCTCAATAATTTTCTATCTTTTTCTCCACCTTTCGTGACCGAAGACTAACCTTTTTCTATCCCTTAGTCTATTTATCTGTTACGAATTTCGTGAATTTTAAATCTCTTTCTCTATCTTTCGTAGCCGAGGAGATAAAGTGTAGGATGAGATAGAGAGGAGGGTTTTGAAAAAGATAATAATGAATTTAGATTGACAAAGATATAGAAGAATATTGACGTCGCTAGATGTAGGATACAATGAGATAGAGAAGAAGGTATTTTAAAAGATAGATGTGAATTTAGATTGAAAAATAGATAGAAAAAGATTGACGTGGATAGGCAAAGGACAGGGTGAGATAGCAAAGAAGGGATTGAAAAAGATAAACGTGAATTAAAATTGAAAAATAGATAGAGAAAGATAGACGTCGATAAATGTAGGATACGATTGTAAATTTAGATTGACAAATAGATAGAAAAAGATTGACGTGGATAGACAATGGATAGGATGAGATAGCGAAGAGTGTATTGAAAAAGATAAATGTGAATTTAGATTGAGAAATAGACAGAAAAAGATAGACGCGAATAGAAAAAGCATAGGGTGAGATAGCGAAAAGTGTATTTAAAAAAATATATGTGAATTTAGATTGACAAAGAGATAGAAAAAGATAGATGTTGGTAGATGTGGGATAAGATGAGATAGAGAAGAGGGTATTGGAAAAAGTAGACGTGAAGTTAAATTGAAAATAGTATTGAAAAAGATAGACATGAATTTAGATTGGCAAAGACATAGAAAAAGGTTTACGTTGATCGATGTAGGATACGATGAGATCGAGGAACGGAGATTTAAAAAGATGGACGGGAATTTAGATTGAGAGAGTGATGGAAAAATATTGACGTGGAGCGACAAAGTATAGAATAAGACAGAAAGGAGGGGATTGAAAAAAATAGACGGAAATTTAGATTGACAGAGGAATAATAAAAGATTGATGTGGATAAATGAAGGACAGGATGATATAGAGAAGAGGGGATTAAAAAAGATAGATGTGAATTTAGATTGACACAGTGATGGAAAAATATTGACGTGGAGAGACAAAGGATAGGATAAGACAGAAAAGAGGGGATTGAGAAAGATAGACGGAAATTGAGATTGACAGAGGAATAATAAAAGATTTATGTGGATAAATGAAGCACAGGATGAGATAGAGAAGAGGGGATTAAAAAAGATGTACTTGACTTTCGATTAACAAAGAGATATAAAAAGGATAGAAAAAAATTTAGATTAACAGAGAGATAGAAAAAGATTTACGTGGATAGGCAAAGGATAGGATGGGATAGCGAACAGAGGATTGAAAAAGATAGACATGAATTAAGAATCAAAAATAGATAGAAAAATATAGACGTCGGTAAATGTAGGATACGTTGTAAATTTAGATTGATAAATAGACAGAAAAAGATTGACGTGTATAGATAATGGATAGGATGAGATAGCAAAGAGTGTATTCAAAAAGATAAATCTGCATTTAGATTGACAAAGAGACAGAAAAAGATATACGGGGATAGAAAAACATAGGATGGGATAGCGAAAAGTGTATTTAAAAATTTAGATGTGAATTTCGATTGACAAAGAGATAGAAAGAGATAGACGTTGCCAGATGTGGGATACGATGAGATAGAGAAGAGGGTATTGAAATAGGTAGACGTGAATTTAGATTGAAAATAGTATTAAAAAAGATAGACATGAATTTAGATTCACAAAGAGATAGAAAAAGATTCACGTTGATAGATGTAGGATACGATGAAATAGAGAAGCGGGGATTTAAAAAAATAGACTGGAATTTAGATTGACACAGTGATAGAAAAATATTGACGTGGAGAGACAAAAGATAGGATAAGACAGAAAAGAGGGGATTGGAAAAGATAGACGGAAATTTAGATTGACAGAGGGATAATAAAAGATTGATGTAGATAGATGAAGGACAGAATGAGATAGAGAAGAGGGGATTAAAAAAGATATACGTGAATTTAGATTAACAAAGAGATAGAAAAGGATAGACAAAAATTTAGATTAACAGAGAGATAGAAAAAGATTGACGTGGATAGGCAAAGGACAGGATGGGATAGCGAAGAGAGGACTGAAAAACATAGACGTGAATTAAGAATCAAAAATAGATAGAAAAAGACAGACGTCGATAAATGTAGGATACAATGTAAATTTAGATTGAAAAATAGATAGAAAAAGATTGACGTGTATAGATAATGGATAGGATGAGATAGCGAAGAGTGTATTTAAAAAGATAAATCTGCATTTAGATTGACAAAGAGACAGAAAAAGATATACGGGGATAGAAAAACATAGGATGGGATAGCGAAAAGTGTATTTAAAAATTTAGATGTGAATTTCGATTGACAAAGAGATAGAAAAAGATAGACGTTGGTAGATGTAGGATAAGATGAGATAGAGAAGAGGGTATTGAAAAAGGTAGACGTGAATTTAGATTGAAAATAGTATTGAAAAAGATAGACATGAATTTAGATTGACAAAGAGATAGAAAAAGATTTACGTCGATAAATGTAGGATACGATGTAAATATAGATTGAAAAATAGATAGAAAAAGATTGACGTGGATAGACAATGGATAGGATGAGATAGCGAAGAGTGTATTTAAAAAGATAAATGAGAATTTAGAATGACAAAAATACAGAAAAAGATTGACGGGGATAGAAAAACATAGGATGAGATAGCGAAAAGTGCATTTAAAAATATAGATGTGAATTCAGATTGACAAAGAGATAGAAAAAGATAGATGTTGGTAGATGTGGGATAAGATGAGATAGAGACGTGAATTTAGATTGAAAATAGTATTGAAAAAGATAGACAGAGTGATAGAAAAATATTGACGTGGAGAGACAAAGTATAGGATAAGACAGAAAAGAAGGGATTGGAAAAGATAGACGGAAATTTAGATTGAAAGAGGGATAATAAAAGATTGATGTGGATAGATGAAGGACAGGATGAGATAGAGAAGAGGGGATTAAAAAAGATATACGTGAATTTAGACTAACAAAGAGATAGAAAAGAATGAACAAAAATTTAGATTACCAGAGAGATCGAAAAAGATTGACGTGGATAGGCAAAGGACAGGATGAAATAGCGAAGAGAGGATTAAAAAAGATATACGTGAATTTAGATTAAATAATCGATAGGAAATGATAGAAAAAAATTAAGATTGACAGAGAGATAGAAAAGGATTGACGTGGATAGACTAAGGTCAGGCTGAAATAGAAAATACGGTATTGAAAAAGATAGAATTGAGTTTAGATTGACAAAGAGATAAAATGGGATACATTTTCTCTATTTCTTTCCATCACTAATATTCAAAATTGTTTAAAAAGGTAGGATCTCTATTTTTGTACTTCCAGCAGGGGTGGTCCACAAAAGGCTTTTTTTTCTAAATTGAACGTTGGACCGATTAGACATTTAACCTGTGGCAAAGTTTATTCAGGTAAAGTTTCAATCGTTTTCCACCTTTTTTTTCATTTAAACTAACTTCACACAGTTTATTTTTTCAAAGTTAATATTCAAACCAAATGAAACCAAAAGACATAATTTGAAAACAACTGAAGCAGGGCTTAAAATGTTTCAAATTTCGGACTACATAGGCCAAAATGCTTTAAAAACGGGGAAAATAAGGAGATTTTTCATCAAAATTGGGAAATGAATTTTTTTAAATAAAATTAATGTGGGCAAATATTGTTCTTTCAACAAGATAGATGAGTTTTTATCCAAATAGTTGAATTTTGAACTAAAAAGGATTATTTTTCAACCGAAAATGAAATAGTTAAATTTTTCCTCAAAGACATAATATTTTTCAACCAAAAAAGATAAAATTACAAACAAAAGAGACGAATTTTTAAACCAAAAAGACGAATTTTTAACTAAAAATATCAATTTTCTACCAAAACTGAAATTGTACAACTTTCCGTTAAAAAGTTAGTTTTCAACCGAAGAAGACGAATTTTTAACAAAATAGTTACATTCTCAACCAAAGCGATGAATCTTCAACCAAAAGAATTGCTTTCTAACAAATTATTTGAAATTTTAACCACGTTAAAAGAACGCATTTAAAACAAAATAGTTAAATTTGTAACCAAAGATATAAATTTTAACTAAAATGATGAATCTTCAACCAAAAAAAATTTAACAAAGTAGTTAAAAATTCAACAAAGTAGTTCAATTTAGTTTTTTCAATTTAGTTCAATAGTTCAAAACTAAAAAAGAGACATTTTGAACCAAAAATAGTTCATTTTCAACTAAAAATGTAATATTTGATATTTTTGCCACAATAAATTTAATTTTAAATAAAAAACAGATGAATTCAACAAAAAAGACGAATTTCCAAAGAAATAGTTGAATCTCCAACCAAAATAGATTAATTTTCAAGCAAACAGTTGCATTTTTAACAAAAAAAAAATTAAATTTCTACTAAAAGAGTTGAATTTTCTGCCAACAAAGATCTGCAGTCAAGAAGAAAACAAAATTTCAGCCAAATTATTGAATTTTCGACAAAACAGTTGAATTTTCAAAATTAAAATAGATGAATTTACAACCCAAAACGACGAATTTTCAACCAAAAAGGATATATTTTAAATAAAATTGTTGAACTTTTATCAAAATAATTAAATTTAAAGCAAACTGTTGTCTTTTCAAAAAAAAAATCAAAAAAACAATTTAAATTTTCAATAAAAGAGAATTATTTTACCTCATCATACCTAGACTGCTTTATTATTAGTGAAATACATCGCCCTGATTTGACAGAATTTAAAAAGAACTAGAAAACTAGATTTAATTGTTTTTATTTCACCTATTATTGTTCAAATGTTGTAAAAATTCTTTAAAATCTAATGATTTTGTATCAAAAATTCCAATTTTAGACACAAAACCTAACAACCAAAAATTGTTTACGATTGTAAATCTTCCTTTAAACCTAACTTTTTAAATTTAAAAGAATCGATTTCCAGCGAAAAATGCTGATATAAACCAAAACTGTTACGAAATTGCAAATATTCTTTCAAATCTACACTAATTTCTGGTAAAAACATGAGCATAGACTTAAATTATTCAAATATTTTTCATCTTCTTTGAAAGCCAATAATTTTTAATTAAAAGTGCCTATTTCCAGTACAAAACGTCAACAAAATCAAAAACTGTACAAAAATTCAGAATTTAATGATTTTAAGTAATAATCTAAAGAACAATAATAATATGAAAAATTTAATGATTTTTAAAAATTAAAAACACTAATTTTAGACGATAAACGCTAACATAGCATAGCAAAAGTTGGTCCAAATTATAAATCTTCATTGAAATTAAAATTTTTTTCAATTGATCAATTTTTGTTTATAATGACCCATTTCTTGTGGCAAACGTGAGTATAACTTCAAACTGTTCAAAAATTGAAAATCTTATTTAAACTATAATCAATTTTTTTTTTATAATATAAATTTTTTGTGTAAAACGCTAACATAACATACATTGTGTAGAAATTTTTAGTCTTCTTCGAAGAGCACTAAAATAAAGCATGGATATAAATATTTTTTAAATTATAAATAAATATATATATATATATATTTTTTTTTTTGAAAAAGTTCATTTTGACACAAAAAGGTACAGTTTTATGAAGATTCGTTGCAGAGAAAAAGCCTTTTTTGGACCACCCTAATATTTATTTATTACTTTTATTAATGGTTATAAATGTATTTAAGTAGTAATTATACCTGTAATGTATTAGTTTCAAAAAAATGCATTACACGGATTTTTAACAGAAATACAAAAAAATATTTAGGGGTCTCGCATGTCCATTTTTGAAAAAATGCTTATTTTCTTTTTAAGTTAAGAATAATTAATAATAATAATAATAATCGCTGTTAATGGAAGATTTTACTTTGGCCTATCTGAATTGTATTACTTTTACTGAAATACATCAGCCAGATTTTGGACATTTTTTTTTTAACATATTTTAACATATTTAAAAATGGGCTTGCGAAACCCCTATATATATTTTTTTATTCTGTAAAAATTCCGGGTGATTTATTTCAATAAAAATAATACATTGCAGGTATGCTGAAATAAAATAATTCATTAACAGCTACAGTAAAAATAAAATAATAATTTTATTGCAAAAATTAACTTGCGTGTCCCATAAATAAATATTTTTTCAATTTTTAACAAATGCAGGGGTCATTTTGACATCAGCAGAAACTGTTTTTAAGGGTAGTCTGATTTTTATAAAAATTTGGTTTGTTGTAAAAATTAAAAAAATGGTCACCTTATTTTTTTCAGGGTAGATTTTGTAGGAAAAATGTCTTCCTGGTTTACAAAATTTGGGTGAAAATTGAATGCAAGTGAAATGTGGAGACGTTTATAACTTACCTTGTCAGCTATATTTTCCAAGAAACAGTGTCGGTTTCCGAAACCTTCAGCTGCCAAGCACACCCTCTCCCCCGTTGCTGTACACGAAAGACACACCATGTCTTCCTGAAATTTCAGATTACAAATTTACATATTGCCAATAATTATTATTTGTAGATTTAAATTAAGCTAGTTGTCGTGACAAAAATTAAATCTCTGAAACAAAAAAATATTTCTATGATTTTAAGAATCAAAATAATATTACTGATAATAGCATTAAAAATTAAAAATCTTATTTTTAATGAAAATATTTTCAAACTTACAAAAAATATTTATTTTAACAATTTTTTTTTGCAATTGTATTTTTTCTTGGGAAGAGTGAAAAATGGGACAGCTGAAAAATTCCGAAAAATAAAATTCCCGACACTGTAAAATTCACGAATTGGAAAATTCTCGAATAATAAAATTCCCGAAACTATAAAATTGCAGAAACATAAAAATCCCCGAATTGGAAAATTCCTGAATAATAAAATTCCCAAAAGAAAATTACCGAATTATAAAATATCCGAACTAGAAAATTCCCGAATCTAAACAATTAAAAAAATGGTTTTTTAATAAATACTATTTATCTCGTAAAAATAAATTGATCATATATTTAAAGTTTTCAAAAATTATTGTTGGAATCTAAAATAAGAATAATTATATAAAAATTGTATTAAAAAAGTAAGCTTAAAAACACGAGCGCCTCGAACGAAATTTCTTCCTAAATTTTCTCGGAAACTGATAACATTCTCCAAATAAACTTTGAAGGATTCAATTCGAAATTTCTTTAATTTTTTTTTAATCAACAATTCGATCTTTGTAAACATTTGTTGCAATTTTTTAAAAATACTATGCATATTTTCAAACTAAATTTCAATTCAGAAATATATTTTGTTCAACTATTGTTCATTCAAATTCAAACAGTAACTTTTTTAAACTTTAAACATTAAAAACATTTTTTATAAGAATATTTCATCATTCTATTCATAATAAATAAATAATATTTAACAAAAAGCAATTTTTCCAATTGCTAAAATTCAGGAATTTTATAATTCGGTAATTTCCTAGTTCGGATATTTTATAATTCGGCAATTTTCTGTCGGGAATTTTGAAATTCGGTAATATTTTACTCTTTCGGGAAGTTAAGTATTCAAAAATTTTCCAATTAGGAATTCTTATGTTTCAGCAATTCCATAATGCCGTGAATTTTATAGTGTTGGGAATTTTATTTTTTGGGATTTTCGAGTCGTCCCTGAAAATTCCCGAAAAATAAGACTCCCGACACTGTAAGATTCCCGAATTGGAAAATTCCCGAAACTATAAAATTGTCGAAACATAAAAATCTCCGAATTGGAAAATTCCCAAACAGTTTATAATATTACCGAATTGGGAAATTCCTGAATAATAAAATTCCCAATAGAAAATTACCAAATTACAAAATATCCAAACTAGAAAATTCCCCAATTTAAACAATAAAAAAATGGTTTTCTAATAAATACTATTTATTTATTAAAAAGAAAAAGACCAAATATTTCTAACAAATTAATTTTTTTCAATATTTGAAGTTTTTGAGAATTATTGTTGGAATCTAAAAAAAGAATAATTATATAAAAATTGTTTAAAAAAAGTTAACTTAAAAACACGAGCGCCTCGAACGAAATTTCTTCCGAAATTTTCTCTGAACCTAATAACATTCTCCAAATAATATTTGCAGGATTCAATTCGAAACTTCTTTTATTTTTCTTTTTTTAATTATCAGTTCGACCTTTGTAAACATTTCTTATAATTTTTTGAAAATACTATGCAGATTTTCAAACTAAATTTTTCATTCAGAAATATATTTTGTTCAACTATTGTTAATTCAAATTCAAACAATAATTATTAAAAACTTTCAACATTAAAAACATTTTTTATAGAAATATTTGATTATTTTATTTTTAATGAATAAATAATATTTAACAAAAAAAAGAAAAATTTAATTGTTAAAATTCAGGAATTTTATAATTCGGCAATTTTCTGTAGGTAATTTTGAAATTCGATAATATTTTACTTTGTCGGGAATTTTAGTTTTCGGAAATTTTCCAATTAGGAATTCTTATATTTCGGCCATTTCATAATTTCGTGTAGTTTATAGTGTTGGGAATTTTATTTTTCGGGATTTTTGAGTCGTCCCTGAAAATTCCCGAAAAATAAAACTCCAGACACTGTAAAATTCCCGAATTGGAAAATTCTCGAATAATAAAATTCCCTAAATTATAAAATTGCCAAAACATAAAAATTCCCAAACAGTTTATAATATTACCGAATTGGGAAATTCCTAAATAATAAAATTCCCAATAGAAAATTACCGAATAATAAAATATCCGAACTAGAAAATTCCCGAATTTAAACATTAAAAAAATCGTTTTCTAATAAATACTATTTATTTATTAAAAAGAAAATTACCAAATATTTCTAACAAATGCCTTTTTTCAAAATATGAAGCTTTTAAGAATTATTGTTGGAATCTAAAATAAAAATAATTATATAAAAATTATTTTAAAAAAGTAAACTTAAAAACAAGAGCCCCTCGAACGAAATTTCTTCCTAAATTTTCTCCGTACCTAATAACATTCTCCAAATAATCTTTGCAGAATTGAATTCGAAATTTCTTTTATTTATTTTTTTTTAATTAACAATTCGATCTTTTTCAACATTTATTATAATTTTTTGAAAATACTATGCACATTTTCAAACTAAATTATTCATTCAGAAATATATTCTGTGCAACTATTGTTCATTCAATTTTTACTAGGAGTGAAAGGAGAAGATCTTTTTTTCTGAATAAATTTAATTTCAAAAATGTTCATTCAAATTGAAACAATAATTTTCAAAAACTTATAACGTTAAAAACATTTTTTATAAGAATATTTGGTTATTTTATTTATAATAAATAAATAATAGCTAACAAAAAACAATTTTTTTAATTGTTAAAATTCAGGAATTTTATAATTCGGCCCTTTTCTGTCGGGAATTCTGAAATTCGGTAATATTTTACTCTGTCGGGAATTTTAGTATTCGGAAATTTTCCAATCAGGAATTCTTATATTTCGGCAATTTCATAATTTCGTGAATTTTATAGTGTTGGAAATTTTATTTTTCGTGATTTTTGAGTTGTTCCTGAAGATTCCCGAAAATAAAACTCCCGACACTGTAAAATTTCCGAATTGGAAAATTCTCGAGTAATAAAATTACCGAATTGGAAAATTCCCGAATAATAAAATTTCCGACAGTTTCTAATATCACCAAATTCGAAAATTCTCGAATAATAAAATTTCCCACAGAAAATTTCTGAATTATATGGCCAACAGCCATACCACGCTGAAAAAACCAGTTCTCGTTAGATCACTGAAGTTAAGCAGCGTTGGGCGCGGTTAGTACTTGGATGGGTGACCATTCCAGAATACTGAGTGCTGTTGGCACATCGTGGGTGTGGTGAGCCCACACTTGTAGTTATTTAGTACAAGAAACTAACCTAGAAACACTACTCGAATCGGGTAGTGTCACGCCTACCCTGAAAGGGAAATGGCCTAATGGTATACATAAAATATCCAAATTAAAAAATTCCCGAATTATAAAATACCCGAATTTAAACTTTCAAAATTCTTTGTAAATATTACTTATTTATTCAAAATACAATAATCAAATATTTCTATAACAAATATTTCTAGTGTTTAAAGTTTCTAGAATTATTGTTTTAATTTAAAATAACAATAACTGAAAAAATATATTTCAGGATGAATTTTTTTTTCAATTACTGTTATTTCAAATTTCAAAAATAATTTTAGAAACTTTGAACATTGAAAATAATTTTTTTAAATAAAAATATTTGATTATTCTATTTTTAATAAGGCTGCGTCTAGTCGTCCGGAAAATTTTTGGGAGTTGGAAAAGGGGATGGACTAGTCGTCCCGAAAATTCGGGACGACTAGCAAGCTTATGTAAAATATTTCACTACTTATCCCGAATTTCGAGACGACGGGAAAACTTTGTTTTAATAAATAAAGAAAACTAATGAAAAAATTTTTAATTGTTTAAATTCAGCAGTTTTATAATTCGGCAATTCTCTGTCCGGAATTTTATTATTCGGGAATTTTGAAACTCGGTAATATTATAAACTGTCGAGAATTTCATTATTCGGGAATTTTCCAATTCAGGAATTTTATTTTTGGGGAGTTTTCAGTCGCCCCTTTCAAAGATTAAAAATTGATTCCAAAGATTTTCGTACATTATCAACCATATTAAAAAATTGGTAAGAAGCGACAGTAAGAAAAAATACTATTACAAAAAATATTGTTCAAGTAATTATTTGTCGTAAGATTTAAACTTTTTCCACAAATAATAATGTTTTTCTTCCATGAAACACAACTGATAATATAATTGCAATTATTGAAACCATAGAAAACTTTTTTCCAGAGAGACTAGATTTTTGGCACGACAGCTACCTTAAGAAACTTTCATTATTAACAAGTTCGTAATTCCTAAAGACGAATTACCTAATAATTAATCAATGAAATGGAAATTTCTTAAAAAACGTATGAATATAAATAAAAAGTATGCATACGATTTTTTTTCGGATAAAAAATTGAATTACAACAATGGTGCTATTTTCGTTAAACGTTAAAATGACGGCACGGGCCAAATATCGCCTGTGATGTGTGCCAAAATCAATTTGGCTGACCTAAGAATTTGTACAGGGCAGATAGTAGTTACAAAATGTACGAACAGGAAACGCACATATTCACAGTGACGAACAAAGTTAATTGTTGATCTGAAAGATAAGTAAATCGCCTTTTTGGCCCAGTGCCATCGATTAATCAGACGCAGACGGTTCAATAGCCATTGTGGTATCACCAGACACCTGTGATTTTCAACTAATAAATAAATTAATTATTTCTTGTAAACAATCCTACTGAACTGTCAGTGTTTGGCCGCAAAGCGGTACCCGGAACGTTACATTTTTTTAGTAACCAGGGTGTCTACTCAAATCCTGGAAAAAAAATCCCTGAAAATTCGGGGCTTGTTCCAGGTACGCTCCGACTTCAATTTTAGAAAACTCAATTTGTCCGTTCCGAGAATTGACACCGCGTAGCGGTTACGGTTGAGAGGAGCTGCGGGGGAAAGCGCCGTGCTCA
Organism: Andricus curvator; assembly: GCA_932195095.1. NCBI lineage: Eukaryota > Metazoa > Arthropoda > Insecta > Hymenoptera > Cynipidae > Andricus > Andricus curvator. The sequence continues at coordinate 60,031 of CAKNYM010045077.1, read as the reverse complement.
GTGGTACGTGAAAAAGCAGTACCGTAGCGATGAAGCGCTGTACCCTAACGAAATGACTGCATAACTGCGTCAAGCAGTGCTCCCAATTTGGCTCCCCAGCCGCACTGCGCATGCGCCACACCAGCCTTCTTATTAAGTATTTTCACTTCAACCACCAGCTGACTTCACTTCGTTGAGTGCTGAGGGGAAAACAAGGGACCATATGAATGGGATTCGGTTCATTTTTGCCCTATTTTGCTAATATCTTCGTAAAAACTAATTTTTTTATATAAGTGAATTTGAAAAATAGTTTTTAATTTTTATGAACTATTTAATGAAATAATAAGATGATAATAATTATTATTCATAAAAAAAAATATTACAAAAATAAAGTTTTCTCCTATGTATTTGGTTCATTGTTTTCCCCTGAGTACTCAACGAAGTGAAGTTAGCTGGTGATTGAAGTGCAAATACCTAATTGGATGTTGATCGAGCGCTTATTTGAAATGATTAAATTGCAAATCAATTTTTCACAATAAGTAATAATCATAAAGTATAAAAAAATATTATTAATGATTTCAAATTTACATTGGTGAAGGAAGGTATTCCTTTCTTTAAATTTCACATGAATAATGTATTTGTAGAAAGTAAAATTGAATAATTATTTCACCTTGCCCTCTAAAAGACTATTTTGTGATCTAGAAAGTAATTGTAATTATTTCCATAATGATGATTTATTATAAAAAATTGATTTACACATGTAATAGTTTCAAAAAAGCGCGCCATTTACAGCCAATGAGACCGCCGATCCAACGCATGCGCAATGCAGTTGAGGGGCCGGATTGGGAGCACTGGCGTCACGTTGGGTGGCATTGCGTCAGTTCACTCGCAGTGTTCCGACGGCCCTGATGTTTACGTTCGAAGAGTATCACTTTGAGTCGAAGGTCAGGAACAAAACCGTGCACAAATTGAAGTCCGAATGTATAATTTTTCATAGTGAATATATCGCAATTTTTAAAACAATTGACTCGGAATATGTATACAGTTTTGCGAATTTATTAAAAATAATGATTTTCTTTCAGTTTCTAGAGATACAATTATTATGTTTAATTCAGAAAACTATTACAAATTATATTAGAAGGTCTCTAAAGTCCGCGAATTTGAATAATAATTTTTGTTTAATTTGTCCTTTTATACTTAAGATTCCCTGGATATTCATGTAAAATTAATGTAGGTACAAGACTTAATTCAATTTATTACGCTTCAAATTCCTAACTTTTCAAATAAAAATATTGCATTTTCAACCAGGTAGATGCATTTTTAACCATATAGTTGAATTTTTAAGCGAAGAGATTATTTTTCTACCAGAAAGACGAGTTTTCAATAAAACACATGAATTTTCAACCAAATAGTTGAATTTTCAACTGAAAAAATCAATTTTCAAACAAAAATTGTATTGTTAAATTTTCAGTTTAAAAAATTAATTTTCCACAGATAAAACAAACAAATTTTATAACTGAGTGATTAATTTTCATCTAAAATGATGAACCTTTAACTGGAATAGATGAATTTTTAACCAAGAAGAAGAATTTGAACAAAATATTTGAACTTTCACCTCAGTAGTTTTATTTTCAACTAAAAAGATGGATTTTTTCAACTAAAATCATGAATATCTAACTGGAATATGTACTTGAATTTTCAACAAAACAGACAAAGTTTCAAAAAACAAGATTAATTTTCTACTGAAATAGATGATTTTTGAAGAAAATTTATATATTTTCAACGATATAGTTGAATTTTTAAATAAAAAAGACAAATTGTCAACCAAATATTCAATAGTTAAATATTCAGTTAAAAATATGAATGCTCAAACAAAGAGATGAATTTTTAGTTAAATAAAAAAAGTTAAAATAAACTAATTCCGCAACAAAAAAAAAACAATTCTCAAGAAAATAGCTACATTTAAAAAAAAGTGATGAATTTTCAATTTAAATTATGAGTATTCAATAGTTGAGTTTCAAACCAAAAAGATGAATTTTCAACTGAAATGATGAATATTCAACTGGAATACTTGAATTTTCAACCAGAAAGATGAGTTTTTAAAAAATAAGATTAATTTTTAAACAAAAAGATTAATTTTCTACCAAAATAGACAATTTTTCAACAAAATACATGATTCTTCAACGAAATAGTTTAACTTTCAACTAAAAAAGACTAATTTTCAAACAAATAGTTGAAATTTTAACTAAAAAGATCAATTCCCAAACAAAATGATGAATTTTCAACTAAAATAATAAAGTTTCAACTGGAGTAATTGAATTTCAAACAATAAAGATGAATCTTCAACTGAAGGTCAGTTTTTAACTTAAAATTGAGTAGTTAAATTTTCAGCTAAAAAAAAATTAATTTTCAACCAAAGTGAAGAATTTTTAACTCAAATGATGAATCGTCAGTTGGAATAGTTGAATTTTAAACAAAAAACGTGAATTTTCTACTAAAAATATTGATTTCTACCAAAAAAGACGATTTTTTAACAAAGTAAATGAATTCTTAACTAAGATAGATTGTCAACCGAAAATTGAATTGTTGAATTTTCAGTTAAAAAATTATTGATCAGACAAAGAGATGATACTTTAACTGAAATTATAAAATATTTAATTGGAATAATGACATTTCCAGTTGAAAAAAAAAGTTTGAAACAAAACTAATTTTTAAGAAAATAGTTTTTGACTATTTATTTAACTATTTATTTTTGAAAATAGTTTTTTTAGATATAGAATATGATATCAAAAAATTCTAAAAATGTCGAAAAGAAATTTGAAAAGATTTAAACAATTTTTAAACAAAATTTATATTCTTAAAGATTTGGAACAAAAAATTTAGAATCTTTTTAAACATTTAGAAGCGTTTCAAAAGAATTTAAAAAATGTCATAAGATACGTGGGGAAATTTTAAATGATTTTTTTATTTTAAACAGGTGATTTTTGAAGAAAATTTTTAAAATTGTAAAAATGTTCAAAAGAATCGGACACAATCAAAGGTAATTTTTTTAAAGTTGAAATTTTTTTCAAATTTTAGGAAAATTGTTTGTAAAATGACTCGAATTGTTTATAAAATTCTGTAAAATTCAATTACATGTATAAAAACAATCTCTTCTCAGTTTTATAGATTCTTTATCGACTTATATGAAATATTCAAAGATCTATTTGAATTTTTTTAAGAATCTTAGCAAAATTAAATTAATAAAAACTTAAAAAATATTCTCATATCGAAACATTGGGAATGGTTTTCGTTTCATTAAAAAAAATTTCAAAATTATATCGTCTGAAAATAATTATATTTTATTGTAGAAAACATAAATATAACCAATGCTTACTTAAATAATTAATTTTAATCTGAAATGTCTCGAATTGCTTGAATAAACGTTTGAATTCGAACAATTTTAAATAAAAAATGAACTGAAAATACTTTTTTTTAAATATAATTTAAGCTCGAATTTAACTGTTCAACAACTTTAAATAAATAAATAGTTATTGAAAAATAATTTGTTTAAAAAATGAAACCTATTTTTCTCCTCAAATTGAAAACCTAAGCGCGTCTAATGATGCCAATTAAATAAATTATAAGAATAAATTGCATTTATATTTTTCAATCCCAAATTTCCAAAAGACAGAAGACGTCACGTCGTGATTGATTTGTGATCACGCAAAGCCGGAAGTCTAAAGGATTAAAAGAAAGATAATTTCACACGCTTCCGTTTCACATTAGCATTGAATCGAAGATGTGCAAGGTCAGAGGTCAAGGACGCAATCCTATTTCAGGATTGCACATCGTCCACACGATGAAATTCTCCTCGTTCAATAGAGATTACTTGATCTTTTGTAAACGTGACAATATTGAAATTTATTCTCATTTATGATTCTCTCAATGCCTAGAATCCTCGGAAACAATTAAACAAAGAAGGTCTTTGAAAATATTTCATTTAGAAAGATCAACCTTTTTCCAAAATGCAATAAAAGCTGTTTTATCCACTCGTCGTTTTATTAGTCCGTTACCAATTTTGGGATATTTTTTATCCCCCCCCTCCAATCCTGAAAAGTAACGTAGCCCAAAATTTTCTCAAAACAGGGGAAATAGGGTAATTTTTGAGAAAAAAAAAGGGAAGTAAAATTAATGTTAATACCATATTACATGCAATGCGAAAAAGTTTGAGTTTTTGAGATTTAAAGATTTTCTACCAAAATTTTTAACACAGAAAGTTAATTTTTTACCAAAAAGGCGAATTTTTAAAAGAATAGTTGAACTTTTAACCAAATAGGTAAATTTTCAAGCAAAAAGACGATTTTTTTCCAAAACTGTTGAATTTTCAAAAAAAAAAGTTTATTTCATACCAAGAAAGATAAATTTTCCATCCAAAAGGACGAATTTTCAACAAAAAATTTGAATTTTTGAAACGGAAATATAAATTTTGAACAAAAAAGTTAATTTTCAATCAAATAGTTTAATTTTTCAAGTCAAAAACTTTTTTCTTCAAAACAGTTGAATTTTAAATCCGACAGGATTATTTTTAACGTAATAGTTGAATCTTTAACCAAAAAAATAAAATCTCAATCATAAAAGATGAATTTTCTACCAAAACACGAAATTTCAACTAGTTGAATTAAATATTTAATAAAACGAATTTTTAAGAAAATAGTTGAATTCTCAACCAAAACGATGAATTTTGAACAAAAAAATGGAATTTACATCCAAAAAGTTAAATTTCTAAACAAAAAGGTGCATTTCAAAAAATAAATTTAACAAAGTAGTTCAACTTTCAACCAAATATGAGTTTTCAATACAAAAAATATAAATTTTTAGTCAAATAATATCATTTTCAACCAAAAAGATGGATTTTTCCACCAAGAAAATTAATGTGCTACCAAAAAAGGTGAATTTTCAATCAAATATATCAATTTTCCAAAAATTTGTTTAATTTTTACGAGAAAAAGGCGAATTATCTACAATACAGTTGAATTTTCAACCCGAAAATATAATTTTTTAAAAGGAAAATTGATTTTCTACCGAATAGTTTAATATTCTTCTGAATAGTTAAATTTTCATAAAAATAATTCAACTTTTACCCAAATATTCTAGTTTGTATACAAAGAAGATTAATTTTTTCATACAGTTGAATTTTCAACAAAAAACTTTATTTCAAACCAAGAAAGATCGTTTAAAATAATTCGAAATTAATTTTTTTTTTAAATCCTGCAAAATTTTAAAACTTGCCGTAACATCTCCTAGGTTCTTTTTCGACACTTTTTGGAAGTCATTTGAAATAAATTGGATTCTTATTAAACATTTTCTTAAAATTACGTTTTTAAAATAAAAAATCACTTAAAATTTTCCTGGTAATTCTCAAAAATTCTTTATTTTCTTGACAGCTTTAAAATCTTCAGACATCTACATTGTTTATATTCTTTAGAATGCATTTTTCAAAACTTCTAAAATCTTATAAACTTACCAAATTGAAAAATTTTGCTTTAAAATCTTCTACATTTTCTTCTGAAATAGAGGAAATCCTTAAAAAAATTTGAAAATATTTTTTAAATCCATCTTAAAATTAATTTATCAAAATAAAAAATCATTTAAAATTTTCCCAGGAATGTTAAAAATATTTTTTTGTTTTCTTGAAAACTTTCAAAATTCTTAAAAAGCTGCTTTCCTTACATATTCTTTTTTGACGATTTTGGAAATCTTTTTAAATGTTTGAAAATCTATTTAAATCTCTTAAAATTATTTTGTTTTCAAATAAAAAATCATTTAGAATTCTCATAGAAATCATGAAAAAAAATTTATTCTCTTGAAACTTTTCAAAATTCTTAAAAGACTTAAGAAAAAGAGGGAAATAAAATTAATGTTAATACCATATTGCATTCAATTTGGAACATTTTAAGTTTTTGAGATTTCAAGATTTTCTACCAAAATGTTTAACACAGAAAGTTAATTTTGTACCAAAAAGGCGAATTTTTAACATAATAGTTGAACTTTTACCAAATAGTTAAATTTTTAAGCAAAAAAGACCAATTTTTTCAAAAACTGTTGATTTTTCAACAAAAAAGTTTATTTCATACCAAGAAAGATAAATTAGAAAATTAAGTTTCTAAAATTTATGTTCAAAATCTTCAGATATCTACGTTTTTTACATTTAAAAAAATAAATTTTTTAAGACTTCTGAGTATCTTTTAAACCTTCTCGATTTTTTTTAAATTATGATATTCTGTAAGTTTATGCAGACCAAATTATTATTGTGACCAAAATTCAATTTTTTGAACAAAAAAATTCTTTTGAACTAAAAAATAGTTTTGCTCGCATGTAACTTACAATATTTCTTCGTCATTTAATTTGAAATTTTAAAAAATTGAGCTAAAAGAATGCTAGGTTTTTTGAGAAAATCGCCTTTAATATTTCAGAAACCGTAGCCAGTTTGTTCATTTTGAACCTGTAAAGAAAAAATTTGTATTTTTTTTTGGAAACCCACCCTAAAATTTCAAATACTCATAACTTCTCATAAACTATTATTTTTTTCTAAAAATGGTAAAATACTTCTTGTCTTTCCTTTGTAAAACAAAGCATTTCAGAGGCGCATGATTCTGTGACTTGAAGTTGCTCTGCCCGTCTGATTTTAAATGGATTCGGTCTTTAGTAGTTCTTGTTTTTAAATTTTATCAGATTCTTGAAGTAAAATAATTTTCCAAAATAGGAAATATTAATCAAAAAGAAAATATTTTCACACTCAGCCACCCCTACCCAAGGAAAAATTCAAATACACTTTCAATTTTCCTACTTTATCGGTCGATGAACAAAATATTTCATGAAACGACTTTCAAATGTTTTTTATTTTTTTTTATTCGGATAACACGTCAAATTATCAAGTGAAATTATAAATTACAAAAATTTAGAAATTAAGCAAAAAAATGGGATACTACAGAAATAAGGAGAGCCCGAACGATATGTTGTAAGTTTCTTGATCATGCCTTGACTAAAAGCAGATTTAATTAGTTTCCTCGAATAACCATACTCTCACTATTTCAGTTTCTTGCTTGTCATATTTTTCATTTTAAAGACAAAACTTTTTTCTCAAATAAAAAAATATAATCAATGCATCAGCTGATCATTTTTGGTGCAAAAAAAAATTATTTTCGAATTTAGATTTACTGATTGTAGATTTTCAATCTAGTTTTGACGACATTGGGAACATGTTGCGTGACCCACCGGAAGTGACGGATGGTCTTTTTTCAAGATGCGTGAAAAAGAGCGAAGAAAATAAAAAAACCTGCGGATGTGCGCCCAAAGAGCAAAAGAAGGAGGAAAAGAAGGAAACTTGTGGATGTAAAGAAAAAAGTGCAAAACCATCGAAAATGTCATCTCCAAGTCGAGGCCGAAGATCGAAACGTGCTGTTAATGCCTTTATCATTTTTTATTTGGAAATGTATAAAAAAAGTTCAGGCAAACATGTAACTTGTGTCGCAATAGAAGCAGGAAAAAAATGGTGCAAATTGTCCGATAAGGAAAAGGAGAAGTACGTCCAAATGGCAAAAGCAAGAAGAGAAAAGAAATTATAGTTTCAAATATCCTATGATCGTCCTCTAAACTTTTCAAGTGGCTTGGAAAATTGGTATTGAATTGGTTCTCCTAAAAAAATTAAAAAAATTATAATGTAATTAAAATTTAATTTCATAACTTTCTATACACTACTCTTTAAATCTGATTTAGTGGCAACTGATCGTCAAATTCTACTAATTCAATTAATAGTAGTTAAATTTTTACTGATTAATTTAGTTGCCATTTGTTTACCAAATTAATTAATAAAATTTTTTTTAAACTACTTATTTTTATTAGAAATATTTACCAAAGGTAAACTACTTTGGGACTATTAAAAAACTACGTCACAGTTATGGGGGGGGGGGAGGTTTTGAGAAAATTTGTGACTAAGGGAGAGAAGGATCATAAATTTGAAATTATTATAAACCAATACGAAAATCCAATAAAAGAAAACTAATTAACTTTAATTGTAGTTTATGAACACGTATAGTGTCTTAACTATTAACTAAATTATAAAAGTATTATTTCACATATATCAGTATTTTTATTTAATGATTATCCACTGTAGTTTGCATTATCCACTGTGGGTAGGTTTCCCCACTCCTATATTTTTGGTTCAGAAATTTATATCTTTCAGTTGAAAATTCCACTATTTGGTTAAAGACTTAACTATTTTGTTGAAAAATCGTTTTTTAGTTGAAAATTAATTTCCTTAACGGAAAATTTAACTAATACATTTTTAGCTGAAAATTTAACTAATGAAGTTTTAGCTGAAAATTCAATTATTGCATTTTTCATTTATAATTCATCTTTTTTAGTTGAAAATTCAACTACTTGGTTGAAAGTTGAACTATATTGTTGAAAATTCATTTTAGTGGTTAAAGATTTACCTATTTTGTTTAAAGTTCGTTTCTGAAGATGGGAAATTAATTTTTGAACTGGTAGAAAATCAATTTTTTGAACAATTTGGTTGATTTTTTTTCCTTGAGACTCAAAAATATTTTTTGTTTTAAATATCAACTATTATATTTTTTGTTAAGAATCCACCTCTTTTAGTTAAATTTTACAATTTCTGATTTTAAATTTAAATATTTTTTTTGTTGAAGTATCAAATTTTATATTTTTAGTTGAGAATTAATCTTTTTTGGTAGAAATATTTTTGTTGAACATTCGTCTTTTTGGATACAAAATTCGTCCTTTTGGATTGAAAATTAAACTTTTTTCTAAAAAATTCTTCTTGGATTGTAAATTCATTTATATGGTTGAAGTTTAATTTTTTTTTGTTAAGGAATTCAACCATTTGGTTGAAAATTCATGTATGTAAATTGAAAATACAACTATTTTGTTAAAAATTCGTCTCTTTCGTTCGAAAGATCAACTATTTGGTTGTAAATTCAACTATTTGGTTAATAAGTTATTTTTGTTTTTGAAAATTCGACATTGTGGTTAAAAATTAAACTATTTATTCGAAAATTCAATTATTTTGTTAAAAAGTTATATTTTTTTTCGAAAATTCAACTGTTTTGTTCAAAGCTTGTCTTTTTGGATGGGAAATTCGCCCCTCTGGATTTAAAATTGGTCTTTTTTGGGGAAAAAGTTCTCGGCTGAAAAGTCAGCTGTCCTCTAAAAAATTTGCCATTTTGGCTTTAAAATTCAAGTATTTGTGATAAAATTTAACTATTTCGTTGAAAATGTAATTATTTTTGTTAAACATTCGTCTTTTGGACAAAAAATTCATCCTTTTTGAAAATTCAACTATTTTGTTGAAAATTTAAATGTTTTGTTTAACATTCATCTTTTGGATATAAAATTCATCCTTTTCGATTGGAAATTCAACGGTCTTCTTAAAAAATTTTCGTTTCGTCTTGAAAATTCAACTATTTGGTTGAAAATGCAAATTTTTTGTTGAAAATTTAATTATTTTATTGAAAATTCAACTATTTTGTTGAAAATTCAACCACTTTGTTGAAAATTTAACTGTTTTGTTAAACATTCATTTTTTGGATGAAAAATTCATCCTTTTCGATCGGAAATTCAACTGTCTTCTAAAAAATTTGTCCTTTTGTCTTGAAAATTCAACTATTCGGTTGAAAATGCAACTATTTCGTTGAAAATTTAATTATTTCATTAAAAAATCAACTATTTTGTTGAAAATTTGAATGTTTTGTTGAAAATTCGTCTATTGAATAAAGAATTCATCCTTTTCGATTGGAAATTCAACTGCCTTCTAAAAAATTTGTCGTTTTGTCTTCAAAATTCAACTATTTTGTTGAAAATGCAACTATTTTATTAAAAATTTAATTATTTTATTGAAAATTCAACTATTCTGTCGAAAATGTAACTGCTTTGTTAAACAGTCGTGTATTGAATAAAAAACTCATCCTTTTTGATTGGAAATTCAAACGTCTTCTAAAAAATTTGTCGTTTTGTCTTGAAAATTCAACTATTTTGTTGAAAATGCAACTATTTCGTTGAAAATTTAATTATTTCATTAAAATTCAACTATTTTGGTGAAAATTTAACTGTTTTGTTGAAACTTCGTCTATTGAATGAAGAATTCATCCTTTTCGATTGGAAATCCAACTGCCTTCTAAAAAAATTTGTCTTTTTGTCTTGAAAATTCAACTATTTTGTTGAAAATGCAAATATTTTATTGAAAATTTAATTATTTTAATAAGAATTCAACTATTCTGTTAAAAAATTAACTGCTTTGTTGAACATTCGTCTATTGAATGAAAATCCATCCTATTCAATTGGAAATTCAAATTTCTTCTGAAAAATTCGTCGTTTTGTCTTGAAAATTCAACTATTTTGTTGAAAATGCAACTATTTCATTGAAAATTTAATGATTTCATTGAAAATTCAACTATTTTGTTGAAAAATTAACTGTTTTGTTGAAAATTCGTCTATTGAATGAAGAATTTATCCTTTTCGATTGGAAATTCAACTGCCTTCTAAAAAAATTTGTCGTTTTGTCTTGAAAATTCAACTATTTTGTTGAAAATGCAACTATTTTATTGAAAATTTAATTATTTTAATAAGAATTCAACTATTCTGTTAAAAATTTAACTGCTTTGTTGAACATTCGTCTATTGAATAAAAAATCCATCCTTTTCAATGTGAAATTCAAATGACTTCTAAAAAATTTGTCGTTTTGTCTTGAAAATTGAACTATTCGGTTGAAAATGCAACTGTTTTGTTGAAAATTTAATTTTTTTTAAATTTAACTGTTTTGGTGAAAATTCAACTGCTTTGTTAAACATTCGTCTGTTGAATTAAAAATTCATCCTTTTTCATTGGAAATTCAACTGCCTTCTAAAAAATTTGTCGTTTTGTCTTGATAATTCAACTATTTTGTTGAAAAAGCAACTATTTTGTTGAAAATGCAACTATTTTGTTGAAAATTTATTTATTTTATTGAAAATTCAACTATTTTGTTGAAAGTTTGTATTTTGGCTGAAAAATTCATCCTTTTCGATTGCAAATTCAACTATCTTCTGAAAAACGTATCGTTTTGTCTTGAAAATTCAATTCTTTGGTTGAAAATGCAACTATTTTATTGAAAATTTAATTATTTTATTGAAAATTCCACTATTCTGTTGAAAACTTAACTTTTTCGTTGAAAAATCGTCTTTTGGATAAAAAATTTATCTTTTCGATCGGATATTCCACTGTCTTCTAAAAAATTGGTCTTTTTGTCTTCAAAATTCAACTATTTGGTTGAAAATTCGACGTTTTGTCTGAAACATCAACTATATGGTCGAAAACTCGAATATGGGTTCAAAAATTCAACTACTTTGTTGAAATCATCTTTTTTGTTCAAAAATTGTACTGATTTGTTGGAATTCGTCCTTTTGAATTGAAAATTCATCTTTTTTGGATTGAAAATTCATTTTTCTTGGTGAAAAATTCAACTGTCTTCTAAAAAATTCGCCTTTTGGCTTGAAGATTCGACTATTTGGTTAAAAAAACGACTGTTGGTGATTAAAGCTAATTCTTGTTGTTTGAAAAATGAACCATTGGGTTGAAAATTCATATTTGAAAATTGAAAATTCAACTGCCTAGTCTAAAATGAATTTTTTTTTTTGAAAATTCAACTCTTTGGTTGAAAATTCATCTCGTCAATCAATCAAAGACCATTTTTTTGCTTATTTTACTTTATTGCTATTATATTAGAGTCATCTCTTTTCTTCGGAAATTCAACTGCTCTTTTGGAAAGTTTTTCTTTTTAATTAAAAATGCATCTTTTTTTTTTAAATTGAAAATTCAAACTTTTTTCTAAAAAATTCATTCGATGAAATTTAAACTACATTCCTAAAGATTTGTGACGTTTGTGACGTCACTCTAGGGGGTTGAAGTTTTGTGTGATTTATCTGTGACGAAGAAGAGAAGGGGTGGAAAAAGTGTTCAAAATAGCGTGACGTAGTTTTTAAACGGTCGCTTTGCACTTTTTCAATCAGTAGTTTTCTACTCATTCAGAGTAAAATTCTACTAATTCAGATTTAGAGAGTCAGTGATTAAATAATTAAATAAATTTACATATATATTTGAATATTGTAAATTTAAGTTCTAAAAGTTTCTTTCTCATTTTGACAGAGACCTCATTAATTTAAAAATCAGAGAAGACAGAAATAGTAAATCCTCACGCAGATTACTGTTCGAATCATTGAAGCTCATCGGTTAATCTACCTTCAAAGCCAAAATCAATAAGATGCGCTTCATCGACTCAAAAGCAAATCAGGTGGCATTTTCTCGCCACATTGAGTCAGCCAAGAAATAAAATCAAAATCCAGAACGCAACCCTTCTGAAGGTCAGAGAAATTAATTTCTCAACAGAACCTTTCAGAAATAATGATCGGCTGTAGTGATAAGTTCCAATTTCAAATTCAATTTCAAAATTTTCCAGTTTTGCGTTTTTCACGATTTCACTCGGTAAAAATAGAAAAAGTAGATCTCGATGGAATTTTCCAAATCTCTTGTATATGTACGTCCTTGTAGAAAGTTCCAAATAAAATAACCGCGAAAGCGACATTATTTACGAACTTATTATTGAGTTTGCAAAAAAATTTTCTGGTTATTGACATTAAAAAGTTTAAACTGTTGAAGCTGAAGATTTTTTTAAAAATTTTTAAAAATATTTTTTGCAAAATCTTGGATGCATAAATACAAACGAAAAATTTGTATGAGGAAGTTTCGAATTTCGACAACTTCCAGTGAGAAAAATTTTCTCTAGGGAACATCCGGACAATTGCTTAGAACATTGTATGAGACATTTTCGAATTGAGGAAGGTTTAATTAAATGAATTAAAAAATTTTGGAAAATGTTACCATTACAAAGCTACCTCTATTCGGAAGCAAAAGATGAATTTTTAATCAAAAAAGACAAATTATCAACAAAGTAGTTGCATTTTCAACCAAATAGTTAAATTTTCGAGCCAAAATAACGCATTTTTTAGAACACAGTTGAATTTTGCAAAAAAAAGAAAAAATAATTTGAAACCAAGAAAGATGAATTTACAATCCAAACTGACAAATTTTCTCTAAAAAAAATGAATGTTTAAAGAAACAGTCGAGTTTTCGAGCATAAAAGACCATTTTTCAAAAACAATTGAAGTTTTAACCAAACAGTTTCATTTTCAACCTACAAAAATATATTTTTAAGAAGACATTTGGATTATAAGCCTGAAAAGGTGAATTTTCTACGAAAAATTTAATTTTAAACTAAGAAAGTTGAATTTTTAAACAAATAGTAGAATATTTAAAAAAAAGGTAATTTTAAACTAAGCAGTTGCATCTGTGATCAGGTATTTGAACTTTCGAAAAAAGATACGAATTTTCAACAAAATAGTTGAATTTTCAACCATAAAGTTGAATTTTGAACCTACAAAGACGAGTTTCTTAAAAGACAGTGGAATTTTCAATCAAAAAGTTAATTTTCAACGAAAAAAGATGAATTTTCAATCCAAAAGGAGGAGTTTTTTGATAGAAATGACAAATTTTCAAGAAAACAGTCGAATTTTCGAGCAAACAAGATGACTTTTCCAAAAAATTAGTTTTTTAAAAAAAATTGAATTTTCAACCACAAAGACGATTTGTTTACAAGAAAGTTGAATTTTCAAAAAATAGTTAATTTCAAAACAAGAACGATGAATTTTTCACCAAAAAAGATACATTTTTCAAAAATAATAGAATTTTTATCCAAATAGTGCAATTATGAACCTGCAAAGACAAATTTTCAACAAAATGCTTACATTTTCAACAAAACAGTTGAATTTTGAACGAAAAAGTTAACTTTTAACCAAGAAAGATCAATTTTCTACCAAAACAGATGACTTTTTCATCATAAAGGATTAATTTTCTGTCTAAAAAGACAAATTTTCAACCGAAATAGTTGAATTTTTAACAAAATAATTAAATTTTCAAGAAAAGAGTTGAACTTTTAATGACATGGTTGAATTTTTCACAACAAAAATGACTTACAAACCAAACAGTTGCATTTACAACCAAACAAAGTTTTTAAGTGAAAGGGACAAATTTTTTTGAAGACATTTGAATTATATGCCTGAAAAGGTAAATTTTCGACGAAAAATATAATTTTCAACCAAGAAGTTGAAATTTCGAGCCTAAAAGACCATTTTTTTAGAAGACAGATGTTTTTTTAAAAAACAGTTGATTCCAAACAAAGATAGATGAATTTTCAACGAAAAGGGATGACTTTTCAATTCAAAAGGACAACTTTTCTATCCGAAAAAACAACATTTTAACAAAACATTTCAATTTTCAACCAGAAGGGATGACTTCTCAATCCAAAGGGACGATTTTTCTATCCGAAAAAAACAAACAAATTTTCAACTCAAAATTTGAATTTTTACCCAACAAAGATGATTTTTCACGAAAATAATTGAATTTTCAACCAAATAGTCGAATTTTTAACCTACAAAGACTAATTTTCAACAAAATGCTAAGATTTCTAACCAAACAGTTGAATTTTTAACAAAAAATTAAATTTTTAACCAAGAAAGATTAATTTTTCTACCAAAACAGATTATTATTACATTATTATACCATTAAGCCATTTCCCTTTCGGGGTAGGCGTGAATACCAAAATAGTTAAATTTTCAACCAAAATGTGTGACTTTTAAATAAAATAATTGAATTTTTAATAAAAGAATTAAAACTTCAACAAGTAGTTCTATTTTTGACTAAAAAGAAATAACTTTCAACCACAAATAGTTGGATTTTCTTATTTTTTCCTATTGATTCAAAAGAGTGGAAAAAAATGAAATCTTTAAAAAAAGGAGAAAATAATGTGCAGACTGTAACTAAAATTTAATATATTTGCTTTTCTTAATAGATAAATATTTTATTGAAAATTTAAAAATAAACTTTTTTCCGGTATTACAAAATTCTCGGTCATTTCACGATTTTTCGAGTTTCCCCGCCCAGTGATCACCCTGAGAATGTATTGTGACATTTATTGTGAACTTTATGGTTGGAGTGAAAAATATTTTCTTTAAAATTAAGTATATTTTAGGAATATATCCAACAATTGAAGGTTTGGTATGGCAAGTTATTTTTAGTGTAAAATAAATTGAAAATAAGGAAAAACAATCGGATTCAGAAAGTTTATTTTTCTTGGGAAATTTGACTTTACAACTAAAGATTTCGCCTTGAAATTAAACCATAAAGATATTCCTGCGATGCATTATAAGGTGATTCTGAAGATAAATGATCTCTCTTTCTATCTTCTTCTCAATTTTGTGATTCATTGTTTCAATAATAAGTATTATACACACATTTTTTAAAATTGTAAATTTATTTATATAATTTTAAATTTATCTTCTTCTCAATTTTATGATTCATTTCTTTCAATAATAAGTATTGTACACACATTTTTTAAAATTTTAAATTGATTTATATAATTTTTAATTTATCTTCTTCTTAAGTTTGTGATTCATTTTTTTCAATAATAAGTATTGTACACACATTTTTTTAAATTTAAATTAGAGTTAATTGAATAATTTAATTGTATCATATCCTAGAATCATAATTAAATTCAGGAAAAAAATTATTTTATGAAACCATAAGAAGTAATTAATTATGATAGGTACAAGCTTCTTACGTGTCGCTTGCTTTCAAGTAAATTAAAGCAAATAAAATCCACTCTAAAAAAATGTTGTTTGAGCAGTTTCATCAACCCAACACTAGACCGAATCCATTTCAAAGCAGACAGAGAAAATTCAACTTGAAGTCGCAGAATCTCTTCGGGATGAAATATGTTGTTTTTTTTGAGGAAATTTTTTTTTTTCTCGAAAAACCCGAATTTTTTCCTTTAAACCTCTATAAGTTTTGACCTTATTGAGATATTTATTATTTTCTTTTTGATTCCAAGTCGATTTTCTTGAAAAACCTACCTTTAAATTTTTTGCCAATTTTTTTTTAACTTGTACTTTGATTCTGGCCGGGAGAATGTTTTTTTTTACAATCAAATTTTCTACACTTTCTCGCAAAAAATGACATATACGAAAAAATGTTCAGATAAAAGTTTGCACGTCTAAAAAAGTTCTATGAAAAATGTTGATTGTTCTTTTGCGATATTTTTCATCGTTTACGAGAAATATGCAAAAATTACATTTTTAGGAAAAAAATTCTCCCGTCCTCAAAAATGGTTAAGCCCGCATGATACTAATAAGATGCCTTCCTTCTATTAGCAGAAACATTTCAAAAATATTTGGAAGAATAAAAAAGGAGGGGTTTTCCAGAAAATACTTTTTTTCGTGTTTTCAAAATTTGAAGAAAAAGATAGAAAAGATTTTCTGGATAACCCCACCTTTTTTATTTCTTCACATATTTTTTCTATCAGCATCATGCAGGCTAAATCATTTTTGAGGCCGGGAGAATTTTTTTCCCCTGAAAATGTAATTTTTGCATTTTTCTCGTAAAGGATAAAAGATATCGCAAAAGAAAAATAGACAAACGTTTATCTTAATATTTTGTCGTATCTTTAGTTGTTTCCAAGAAAAATTATAAAATTCTATTGTAAAAAAAAAAGAATTCTCCTGACCACAAAAGTTATTTAGCCAACATCAAACTTACAAGATATTTTCATTATCAAAGAACAAGTTAAAAAATAAATTGGCGAAAAATTTAAAGGTGGGTTTTTTGAGAAAATCTACTTTTAATTTTTTCAGAAAAATCGCTGCCATTTTTTTAATTTCAAACCTCTGTTTAATTTTCCAGCGTTTTACGAAAGAAGACGATGAACAATATTATAGGCATCTGGTTTTGAAGCGTAACAACTCAGCCAAAAAAAAGCTACAGTAATAAATAAATAGTAATTTGAAGGCGTTAAGGTAAGAAATTTTTTGTTCTTTGCAGACTGGAAAATATTTTTTAAAAAGTGAGGAATTTCGGGCACATTTGAGAAGAGTCATATGTTTAGAGCATTATTTCTTATACAGGAGGAAATGGGAAAAATTTGAAAAAATTAATGAATATGAAGAAAACATTCATGAACAAATTGCAGTTAACAAATTTGAGAAATAATGATAATTGTTGTTAAAAATTACAAACATGTGCAACTATACTATCTTCAGTTCCAATGAAGATATTAAAGTGATTGCAACTCCAAACTGTAACGGATGGGCTCTGAAATTATTGACAATCTCCCGGAAGGATGTGATTGTTTTTTTTTTTCGTGAAATTCGCGATATTTTTATGAATTTTTTTTTGGGTTGGAAAACAAGTGTCAGAAAGCAGCGGGGGTGCCTTTTTTTGCTGTCGACCGCTTGTTTCTAACACTTAGTTTCCAACCAAAAAAAAATATCGACCGATATCGCGATTTTCACGAAAAAAAAACATCACATACTTCCGGGAGATTTTAAATAATTTCAGAGCCTATCCGTTACAGTTTGGAGTTTAAATCGCTTTAATATCTTCATTAGAACTGAAGATAGTATAGTTGCACATTTTTGTAATTTTTAACAACAATTTTCAATATTTCTCAAATTAGTTAACTGCGATTTGTTCATAAATGTTTTCTTCGTATTCATGAATTTTTTTAAATTTTTTTCATTGCCTCTTGTATGAGAAATAATGCTCTAAACATAACTCTTCTTGAATATGTCCGAAACTCCTTACCTTTTTTTCTATAGTTTGTAGTCTGCAAAGCATACAACATTTTTTACCTTAACGTCTTCGAACTTATTTACGTGGAACACTTTCAGCTTTTAAATGCCTATTTACTTATTACTCTGGCATTTTTTTGGGCTGATTTGTTAAGCTTCAAAGACAGATGCCTATATTTTTCGCGACAATAAAGAAAATAGAGTGAATCCCTGATTTAGGGTCAGTTTTGGGACTGACGGTGGCCCTAAATCCGGGGACTCCGAACGTAAACAGTCAGGGTCATGTGATCCGTTTCCAGTGAATTTTACTGCGCGGTAAAAAATATTTTGAAAATTGATTTTCTAAAACGGAGACAAGCGTAAACTAAATTTTTAACGGAAATAAGGAAGAAGGTTTGCTGTTACACGTTAAAATAAGTGTGTTTCCTGCTTACATACTTTGAACGTTTGCGGGCCGTTGAGCATCTCGTTTAAAAGGAGAGCTTTCTCTTGAATGATTGGTCCAGATACTCTATCGCTCGCTTGATTAAATCATTCGAAGACAGCAGCATCAAAAAGCCCAACACTTTTTTTGCAACTATGTATGCATAAGAAAAACACCTCACAAAACACTTCAAGCGGGAAGCCCGCGCCTTTTCCAAACTGACGCATTATGCTGTTTTATAACCAGACATATGAAGAAGTTATTGAACATAAAATCACTTACTTTGATTAATATTAGATTAATTGTCCACGAAAAACACAGTTTTCTCAATTCTCATGTCAACACTTGACAGTTTGAGATTACAAAATACTACAGTGGGACTCCGAGGCTTGAAGTCGACCGGACCTCTCTTTCTAACATGTGAGATAGACAGAGACGATCCGATTGTGTTCCAGTGACAGGTAATACTTTTTGTTTTATGTGACTCCGGTGCATTCACGCATTTTTATGCGGCAATGTAGAGTATCGTAATGTTGTACATTACGATACAGCGGAAGATCACTTTTCACATTACACTCTGCTGTATCATAATGTACAACATTACGATACTGTACGCTGTCGCAACAAAACTTGTGAATGCACCGTCGTCAGACAATAGTATATTATGCGCCGAGGCGCATAATGAGGGTCTTTACGCGACGAGCGGCAATGCTCGCAGGACGATCGAAGCCGAGGCGAAGCCGAGGCGAGATAAGTCCTACGAGCATTGTAAGCGAGTCACGTGAAGTCCCGAATTGTGCTCATTGGCGCATATATTATTTTATGTGGCGACGGTGCATTTACAAGTTTTGTTGCGACAGCGCACAGTATCGTAATGTAGTACATTACGATACAGCGGAGTGTAATGTGGAGAGTGATCGTCCGCAGTATCGTAATGTACAACATTACGATACTCTACGCTGTCGCATAAAAACGCGTTAATGCACCGGAGTCACATAAAATAGTATATGCGCCAATGCGCACAATTCGGGTCTTCATGCGACTCGCTTACAATGCTCGTCGCGTAAAGACCCTCATTATGCGCCTCGGCGCATAATATACTATTGAATCGATCATACTTTCTCTCTCTCTGTCTATCCAATACTTCTCGTTCTTTGTTTTCTTTGTCGAATCGTAGAGCCTATTGGGTAGCCACGACAGCGCCACCAATTCAGAATAAATTTGAATTTCAATTAAATATTAACAAGAAATCTTATTGTAAATGATTAATTTTGAACCGCGTATAACATTGTGGATTAAAATGAATTGATATTCACTGCTTTTTTCATTAGAACTGCTCTAATAACTTTCGAGATACTACTTCGCGATATATATCGCGTGTCAGATGGCGCTCTTGTCAAGGTCAAAGACAAGCTCCGAGTGAACTAACACAACGTCATGACGCATTTACACATGTAGGCCGTTATGGCTCAGCGCCTAACCGCAACGCTCCTGTTTTGTCACACATCAGTGAACACCGCACATCCTCCCGCAGCTCCTCTTACCCATACCTGCGACGCGGCATCAATTCTCGGAAGGCCTAAATCCAGGGGACATAAATCAGGGGTTCACTGTTATAAATATTTCAGTAAAGTCAAAAGTGATAGAGGTTTCAGGAAAAAAATTTGGTTTTTTGAAAAATGAAGCACAAAATCCAAATACGCATAACTTCTTAGACATTTTTTTTGTTTGCAAATCGGAAAAATATGTATTGCCTAATTTCCTCTAAAAAACAACATATTCCGTTTCCAAAAGATTCTGCGACTTCAACTGTTGAACCCTCTCTGATTTGAATTGGATTCGGTCTCCAGTATTAATTTATGTTGACTTTATTTGCTTGTTTTCTAACTTTTATTGCGAAAACCCACTCTTGAATAAATAAGGTATTAATTATATCAAATTATGTAAAAATTGTTGATGTGCGAAGTTATGTAAACTCTTTAATTTAAAATTTGAATTTTATTTTATTTTATTAATAACTATTTCTAAAACTTGCACTATTCTTTAAAAAAATTTCTTTTAACGAAATACAATTGATGAAAAAACAATTACAATGTAATAAAATTTTCTTATTTTCACGTATTCAAGTTTTAAATTAAAATGTACTGAATTTTTATTTATCATCAGAAGTTACGTGTTCGACAGTAAATTTTTTTGTTTTAAATCAAATTGCATTAGAAATTATGAAAAACATTGTAGTTGGGTATAATTCTTCAAGTAATCTCGAAACTGCAAGTATTCTTCAAACATTGTATTGTGACATACTTTGGGGAAAAAATCAATATTCACGTTGGCAAAAAACGTAGCTGAGTGATAATTTACACTGTAGTAAAATTACCAAAATGACAACAAATTTTAGTTGAAGAATTATTTTAAAATATTGTTCATCAACGCATATTTAATGATATTTTTTTTGTTTTTATTGAAAGTAGTGTAATAATGTTATTACTAACCTTATGAGAATTTTTATCAAATATTTGGCATAATGACGAGATCATTCTTTCGAGAGGAGAAAAGCAAGATCAATTACATTAAATTAAATATTAAAAATTTGAATTCTTTGAATAAAGAGAGTAAAAACTCTCCTGGATGAGGTAAAAACGAAACGTTTGTTAAAGTCTGAAAATATAAAAACGAAAAAATTCAGTTCGAATATTCGAGATGCAAAAAAGCAGTTACTAATTAAACTCCTGGTGTTCTTCATAGAGGAGAAAATTGTAATTTATATACGGGAGTAAACTCCCAGCGGGATAAAACAGGAACGTTTAGATGTTTCAGTAAGAAAATAAATGAAGCATTATTTGAGAAAAAGAATATACCTTCCGTATTTCTATATTAAAAATTCTAATTCTAATGCTCTACATCAAAAATTGTATTTTTTAATTTTTTTACGTGCTTCGATTGATATAAAAGTTGTTTACGGTAACGAACTAGAAAAATAATTTTCATCAAACATAATATTACTCTAACTCTTAGTATTATTTACAAGATCATCAAGGAATAATAACTAATAATAATTAATTTTGAGAATTTTTCGAATTTTGAAAGTCACATTATTAGTTCAAATTCCCAACAAAAATTTGAAATAGATCATGTTTGAATGGGCATAATTGACTGCGGAAAATAGTAACGGACATGACGCAAGGGCTGACTAAATTTAGCATTTCTCAGCAAAACTATAAAAACCGGCAATACTCACTGGGTGAAGATCTGCTTTATATCTTTAAGTTATTGAGACAATATAATTTTCTTGAAATAATATTTTGCTTATCTGAATCGAAATCTACATGAATTACAAGTCTTTTGTTTGAAAATTTATATTTTTATTTCAATGTTTGAATATTTGGCTTTTTTGGGTAAAAATTCAAGAACTCGGTTGCAAATTGATTTATTCTGTTGATGTTTCATCTTTTATTTTGTAGAAAATTAATCACTACTCGCGGCAAGGAGGGATCCAGGGTTTTTTTTCTGAAATTTTAAACCACACATTTTCAATCAAGAAGATTAATTTTCTACTGTAAAAGACGAATTCTAAAAAAAATAGATAAATTTTAAACTAAGAATTAGAATTTAAAAGCTAAAAAGACTAGCTTTCTGTGAAACAGTTGAAATGTCAAGCAAATAATTACATTTTCAAACAAAAAGATAAATTTTCAACCAAGAAGATAAATTTTTTACTAAAAAAGACGAATTCTCAACAAAATACATAAATTTTTAAAGGAATAGTTGCATTTTCAACCAAGAAGATTTTTGACCAAAAAAGACGAATTTTTAACAATATGAATACATTTTTAACCGAATAGTTGATTTTTTAAACTAAAAAGATCAGCTTTAAGACAAGAATGGACTATTTGAATTTTAATTACAAAAATTAAATTTAAATATAAAAAAGACGAATCATCTACAAAATAGTTGAATTTTCTACCAAACTATTGCATTGTTGAGATAAAAATACGATTTTTTTATATAAAACAGTTGAATTTTTAACCTAAAAATATAAAGTTTTAACAAAAAGGTTCATTCTTACTCAAATAGTTATACTTCAAGTTAAAAAATTAGTTATTAACTCAAAAAATGAATTGTCAACAAAATAAATCAATCTTAAAGTAAAAAGTTGATATGTCAAACAAGAAAATTATTTCTCTACCGATAAATAAGAATTTCTAAATTTAAAAAATTAATTTTTAACCTAAAATGGAATAGTTAAATTTACACTTGAAAAAATTTAATTTAAATGAAAAAAAAGAATCTTCTACAAAACAGTTGAATTTTCTACCATGTAGTTGAATTTTCTACCAAACTGTTAAATTTCCAAGAGAAGAAGACAAATTTTCTATACAACAGTAGAATTTTCAACCCGAAAATATGAAATTTCAACAAGAAATTTCCTTTTCAATGAGATGGTTAAATTTTCATTTAAAAAAATTAATGTAGACCCTTGAAAAGGGAAACTTCAACAGATTAGTTCAATATTCAACCAAAGAGATGAATTTCCTAGAAAAACTATGAATCTTCAGCCAAAAAAATGAATTTTTGAAAAGTATTTCAACTCTCAACAAACGAGTTGAATTGCAGACATAAGAAGACGAATTTTGAATAAAGAAAAATATAGTTGATATTTCTACAAAAAAGATTTTAATTTTAAATAAAATACACTATAATTAAGCCAAACAGATGAATTTTCAGCAAAATAGTTGAAACCTCAACCAAAACAGATTAATTTTCAACCAAACAGTTGCATTTTTACCCAAAAAATTTGATCTTCTACCAAAAGAAGATGAATTTTCAACAAACTGCATACATTTTTAACCACTTGACAACACATTTTTTCACAAAACAGTTGAATTTTCTACAAAATTGGTGAATTTTCTACCACCTCGTTGAATTTTCAAGCCAAAAGGACGAATTTTCCGCAAAACAATCCAATTTTCAACCCGGTAATATGAATTTTCAAGCCAAAAATATAAATTTTTAACAGAAAGGTTAATTTTCAATAAAACAGTTGAATTTTTGAATGAAATTATGAATCTTCTACCAAAAAGAAAGAATTTTTAATAAAGAAGTTCAACTTTCAACCGGGGAGTTTCAAATTTAAACCTAAAAAGATGAATTTAACAAAAATTTTCCAAGGAATCTGTATTATCACAAGAGAATAACAGAAAATATTGAACGTCTTTTCAGAATAGATGGAGCTATGAAAGAAAAATTATTTTTAATAATTTTTTTTTGAAAAAATATCTTTTTTTCGCTCGGCTGGGAAAAGAACCGCAAAACTACTGATTTCCGGTCAGGTGCTTTCCCATTAAGCTACTAGAGAGATCGAGAGAAAAAACTTTTTTCAGAAATACACGCATTATTTTGCTAGATGGTACAAATCAAATTTTTCAAGGAATCTGTATTATCATTAGAGAATAACAGAAAATATTTAACTTCTTTTCAGACTAGATGGAGCTATTACACAAAAATTATTTTGAATAATTTTGTTCTGAAAAAAGATCTTCTTTCGCTCCGTTGGGAAAGAAGGAGAAAAAAGATCTTTTTTCAGAAAAAAATTATTTAACAGAAATTGCACCTAAATTGAGGCAGCATAGAAAAATGGCCCCCCCCCCGCCTCACCCAAAAGATTACGCAATTGATGAATGGCCCCAAATATGCACGTGCTTTCAGTTTTTTGTTCATAAACGTGAACACTATAGTGGAAAAATATAAATAAAATGAAATTTATTGCCTTGTTATATTGAATTTAAAAAGTTCTTTTAATTAATTTTTTTCTGAAAAAAGATCTCCTTTCTTTGACGTTAATAGAGATTTCTTGAAAAATTTGATTTACCACCTGGCAAAATAATGCGTGTATTTTCCGAAAAAAGTTTCTTCTCTCGATCTCTCTAGTAGCTTAATGGGAAAGCACCCGACCGGCAATCGGAAGTTCTGAGGTTCGATTCCCAGCGGAGCGAAAGGAGATCTTTTTTCAGAAAAGAAAAAATTAATTAAAAATAATGTTTAATTCATATCTCCAGCTAGTCTGAAAAGAAGGTAAAAATTTTCTGTTATTCTCTGACGTTGATACAGATTCCTTGAAAAATTTGATTTACCACCTGGCAAAATAATGCGTGTATTTTCAGAAAAAAGTTTCTTCTCTCGATCTCTCTAGTAGCTTAATGGGAAAGCACCCGAGCGACATTAATTTTTTTTTCTGAAAAAAGATCTTTCGATTCCCAGCGGAGCGAAAGGAGATCTTTTTTCAGAAAAAAAATTAATTGAAAATAATTTTTAATTCATATCTCCAGCTAGTCTGAAAAGACGTTGAAAATGTTCTGTTATTCTCTGACGTGAATACAGATTCCTTGAAAAATTTGATTTACCACCTGGCAAAATAATGCGTGTGTTTTACGAAAAAAGTTTCTCCTCTCGATCTCTCTAGTAGCTTAATGGGAAAGCACCCGAAGGACATTAATTTTGTTTTCGACATTAATTTTTTTTTCTGAAAAAAGATCTTTCGATTCCCAGCGGAGCGAAAGGAGATCTTCTTTCAGAAAAAAAATTAATTAAAAATAATGTTTAATTCATATCTCCATCTAGTCTGAAAAGACGTTGAAAATTTTCTGTTATTCTCTGACGTTAATACAGATTGCTTGAAAAGTTCTTTCAAAACATTGGGCGAGCCCCCCCCCCCCCCAACTCCTTTCACAATAATACAATTTTCTGGAACCGCCCTTGATTCGCGGTAGCATATTCTAGTTTTGAATAAAGTAACTTTTTACATGTACACCAAACAATTGTATTTTATAATATTGTATGTTTAAAGAAAAAAGTAGAATGTTGAAAAAAGGGGAACAGTGTAAAGGCTTGCACCCTGTTTTTCCTAATTTTTTGGAAAAAAGTTTCCACCAGGGTCTTCCGCGTAATATAGGAAAACATTGCTAAACATAGGTCTATCAGGCGCGACCTTAGAATCGCTAGCACCATTATTATCCCCCCCCCCCCCCCCCACAGATCGAATGCAGATATAGTGAATCTATTTGAGAATGAAACTTACCGTACGGAGGAAAGATACGTCATCCTGCTCGGATCCTCCCTCGCTGTCCGCCATCCTCCCTTAGCGTTCTTTTGGCTCAGGCACTCTGTCCTTGACTCATAAGACTCAAAACTGCAACTGCTATTACTGATCACGTTTTATAGGATTTAGCATATCTTTTCCGCATGTTTCGTCGCCGGGCGCCGGTTTCCGCTCTGCGTGAGGAACCGAGCTTGCCTTTCCGGTCGGGCTTTTTGATCAGTCTTGAACTGTTGATCACCGACTGACTGAAATTTCTCAAATTCCCTTGGATCCGATTTCTTGCAGGGGTTCGTAGACAGAAGGGAAGAGCGCATGCACGACCCTCAGAGCGAAACTTCACACACCCATGAATCCTTCTGTTTCTGGTCTTCGTATCATCCGCCGGATGTGAAAACTGGTTCAAACTTCCCTTATATCTGCAGAAGGTAAAGCAATTTATAGGTTCTATTTCATTATCAACGGAAGACAATTCATCGGGTCGATCATTTGTAGTAGCCGGAAGGGCATGATTGATTTTTATTATTTAGGTAGTACCTTGGCTCTACGATAGGTGGGTTCAGCGAAATTATATCGATCACTTGACTAGAGGGTGGTTCGGGATTTTTAATATTCTTTTAGGTGCTGAAAAATATGGGGATTTGTGCATTTTTACTGTTTGCTTTTTAATAACTTTTGGTAATTATTCAATTTAATGACTTTTCCAAATTTCGTAGTAAATGGTTTGAAACCTTTTTTCGGAACGTTCTTTCTAGGCCAAATGTAAAATATCAGTCAAGGGTGACCAAAAGCGTTGGTATTTTTGTAAAAATACAATAATATTCAAAAAAATGTCAATAACTCATTTTTTCAATATTTATTGTTTTCACATAATTGTAATCAGTTTATGCTCACTTTTACCAATCTTTCACGACAAAAATTTGTTGATTACAATTTTTTTCCTCAAATCTAATTTCAGAACGAGAATATATAAGAATAATTGTATTATATTGAAAGAAATATAAATTGATATAAGATAAATTTTTTCTTTGGAAAAAAGACAATAAATAAATAAATTTCAAGACAACAAATTATTTGTTTATTTTTGTGTGTTTACAGAAAAATAAAAATGCGTTTATAACAAAATTTATAATAGTGATTATGATTTTCTGGGAAACCAGAACATTAACAAAAAATAGTTATTGAAAAGAATTTTTTTTATTATTTTTGTAATTTTTGACAAAAACACAAGAATATTCTAAAAATTTATTTTAATAGCTTTTTTTAACGTTTTGGTTTTCCACGGAATTTCGGGATTTTTAATATTTTGTTAGGTGCTGAGAAATATGGGGATTTGTGCATTTTTACTGGTTGCTTTTTAATAACTTTTGGTAATTGTTCAATTCAACAACTTTTCCAAATTTCTTAGTAAATTGTTTGAAACCTTTTTTCGAAATTTTCTTTCTAGTAAAAATGTAAAATATCAGTCAAGGGTGTCCAAAAACGTTGGTATTTTTGTCAAAAAATATAAAAATATTCAAAAAAATGTCAATAACTAATTTTTTTCAATATTTTTTTTTTACAGAATTGTAATCAGTTTATTCTCACTTTTATCAATCTTTGACGAAATTTTTTTTTTCCAAACACAAAAATAATTACAATTTTTTTCCTCAAATCTAATTTCAGAACGAGACAGTATAAGAATAATTTTATTATATTTAAAGAAATATAAATTGATCTAAGATTCATTTTTTCTTTGGAAAAGACAATAAATAAATTTTGATACAGAACATTTTTTTGTTTATTTTTGTGTGTTTTCAGAAAAATAAAAATGCGTTTATAACAAAATTTATAATAGTGATTATGATTTTCTGGAAAATCAAAACATTAACAAAAAATAGTTATTGAAAAGAATTTTTTGATTATTTTTGTAATTTTTGACAAAAAACACAAGAATATTCTAAAAATTTATTTCAATAGCTTTTTTTAACGTTTCGATTTTTCCATTAAGTTTTAATCCTTTTATACTAAGTTTTATCAATATTTTACAAAAAAATTTGTATTTTTTTGAAGAAACACAAAAATAATCAGAAACATATTTTTAATTACAATTTTTTTTCAAATCAAATTTTAGAGCGGGACAGTTTAAGAATAATTATATTTTATTGAGGGAAATGTAAATTTATCCAAGAATAATAATTAATTAATATAATTCAAGAGATATTATTATTATTAGAAATACATTCATATTTAATATTAATCGAATCTTTCATTATTTCGCATTTCTTTTAATTTATCACACTTATTCTTATATTGTTTCGTTCTTAAATTTGATTAAAAAAAACAATAAATAAATATTAATAAAAAAAATTGTTGGGTTATTTTTGTATGTATTCAGAAAATTAACAATGTTTTTGTAGAAATTTCAGGAAAGTGATTATGATATTCTGGAAAACTAAAAATTTAACAAAAAACAGTTATTGAAAAGGATTTTTTTGATTACTTTTGTAATCTTAGACAAAAAACACAAAAACATACAAAACAATGTCTTTAGTAGCTGATTTTTGGAAGATTTTGGGTTTTCCAAGGAATTTTCAGCAGTTTATACTTAATTTCATCAATCTTTCACAAAAAAATTTGTATTTTTTTGAAAAAAAAAAACACAAAATTAATCTTAAAAAATTTGTTTCTATTACAAATTTCTCGTAAAACAATTTTCAGAACAAGACAGTATAAGAATAAATGAATCATATTAAATATTGAAATTTGATTTGAAAGAAACAATAAATAAATGAATATGTTTAAAACGAACTTTTGGTTACTTTTATGTTTTTCAGAAAATTAAAAACGTTTTTTTTTTGAAGAATTTAAAAGTGACTAAAAGTGATTATGATTTCCCCGGAAACCGAAAATTTAACAAAAACAGTTATCGAAAAGAATTTTTTGATTATTTTTGTAAATTTAAAAAAAAACACAAAAATATTCAACATTTTTTTTCAATAACTGATTTTTTCAATCTTTCGGGGTTTTCACTGAATTTTAATCACTTTTACAATTCTTTAACAGGAAAATTTGTATTTTTTTGCAAAAACATAAAAATAATCGGAAACATATTTTTTTATTACAATCCAAGATTAATCATTAATTACTTAATATTATTCAAGAAATAATAATAATAATAATAATAATAGGAATCTATTAATATTTAATATTAATCAAATATTTTATTAATATATGGTTTATTGTACCCTTTTGAGTAGTTCAATTATTTCAACCCATTCTTATTTATACCAATTTACCCCCAATTTCAATTTCATTTGCCTTAATCAACTTCACTTTATCAACAACCACCCTCTTTCATCCTGTTCTTTTGTGCTACCCTCTTCAATATTTTACTCAATACTTCCTCTATTCATAAAATCCACTTAAAAATGTTTTTGACAGACACTATTAAATTGATTGAAGTATTTTCTCTCCTAAAGTCTAAGTCAGAAAGCTGAAATCGAATTTTATTTTAATTCTTAACTACGATGAATTCTAAAACATTGAATTCAGTCTCAGATAGATTTTGGCACGACTGAAAAATCCCGAATAATAAAATTCTCAAATTGGAAAATTTCCGTATTATATAATTCCCGAATAATAATATTCCCAAATTGGAAAATTCCCGATTAATAACATTCCCAAATTGAAAAATTCCCGTATAATGAAATTTCCAAACATTTATAATATTACCGACTTGGAAAATTCCCCAATTATGAAATTCTGGAATCGAAAAATTCAGGAATAATAAAATTCCCAAACAGTATATAATATTACCGACTTGGAAAATTTTCGAAATCTAAAATTCCCGAATAATAACATTCCCAAATTTGAAAATTCCCGAATA